>VZTL01022888.1:0-33715 GCA_013400535.1 Scopus umbretta
ACACGACCCATGTGGCAGAATTTTATACGGAGCGCACCATCGTCGCATGCAAACTCATTGGTAGTAATGACATGGAAAGATGGAAAGGAACAGATGGTGGATGAATTGGCTGGCCAACTCCAGCAATACAAGTCAAGTCTCTCTTCCTCCCTACAGGCCTGTGTCTTGACTGTGGAAAAACTGTCCCAGGAGATCCAGCAACTCAGAGAGGATATGTCCTATTCCCAATTCATATGGACCAGTATCTCAGCCATTAGGAGTAAGCGTCCCTCTATCCCTCTAGGATGTAGTGGATATAGATCACGGGCCACCCTGTGGTTTTACCCCAGTTTGAGGGCAGTTTGACTGCCAGTTTCTCTCCTCTTTGAAGAGCAAGTGGGTTGGTGGCTGAATGTCCAGATAAAACACCTTCAAATTAAGCTGGGCATAGACTTCTGAAGATATTTGGCTATGTAAGACTTCATCATATGCCAAAGCCAAAGCAACTCTAGCAATTCATTAAAAGGAGGGGGTAGGGGGGGGGAGGACAATGTGAATGAAATAAAATTATGGATCTCAAACTCATAGACAGCAAAATTTTTAGGACCTCTAAGGACATTTCAAATAAACATTTAAAAGTTTGAATTAACATTTTGGCCACTGACTGTTGTACAAAGATGATAAAATTATCTCTTTTAATCTATTTTACTGTTTCTACAATCTTTTAATCGGCTTTTCTGTTTATGTTGGTGAGGTTTTGTCAATGGTAAGTTGTAAAGTGTTTATTTCCATGTCCAAAAAGCTCTGCTTCCCTAAGAATAAGTCTTTGGCCTTTTCTCCAAGAAAGGATGTAATTTCTCCTGCTGAGGAGACCTTCCTTGCGCACAAGTGATTAGGTTGCCATACCGGTTTGGCTACAGAATTATGTTTTCAGACATTAATCTTAAGAGTTTTGTGCCTCCATTTCCTTTTCTGTGTATTAGTTTTTCTGCTGCAGATCAACAGAGGTGGATGCTCTGTGGTGTAGATGCTTAGCTCTCATAAAGTGCTTTGGGATTGATTGATGGATCATTCCTTCCAAGATGGAAGTAATCCTTGGAACATCTTGTGTTATTCTCTCTTTTTCATAAGAGGAGGATATACTTGTTCTTACCTTGATATAGGAGTCTAACAAGGTTGGTTTACACCCTGCTCTGCCTCTTACTAGAGACCTATAATGTAACCCATTTACACTACCTAGGCTAAAAGAAGGACTAGATTTGGTTTTGAATATTATGTTAAAAGGTTTCCAGTATAGCTGACCCTAGTTTCCTCTAGTCTGTAAAAAACACTGCTTGCGTGGAACAGCCATTTTTTTGAGTGAGATCTACGTGCTTTGAAACCGACAATTAATCAGAACTTCAGAAGCTGCATCTGGATAGCATCCAGCCTTTCAGAGCTAAGGTGTGCTCAGATCAATGGTATGGCTTCAGTTCCTTCTGCAACTGAAAAACCTTCAAGGATACACTTTCTTCATCCCAATAGGTGCTACGCTATGAATAGGATCAGTCTATACTGATAGAATTTGGCTTCTGTGAACATCAGTATAATAAAGGAGGTTGGAATATTTTGGAGGGAGATTTTCCACTGCTGCACTCATTTGTAGAAGTGTGCAGCCTGGTTTTAAGAGGTTCACCATCCCCTTTGGGGTGTCCTTGTCTTTCATGAGGACTGGTCATTAAAAGACCCTCTTCTGCTTTTCATGGCTGTGGTCAGATATCCAGCAGTGATGAGCCATTTTTCTCAGTTTGCTTTATTTGTCATGTTGAGCTGGTAGTGTTGAGTGCCACGATTGACTGAGCAGCCGAGCTGGCAGCGGAAATGTCCAGACAGCCCATGAATAGCAGCTTAATGCATGTGCAGGTACGGTATGTATTTGTATCTGAATGCATAGTCTGTGTGGGTGCACATGTGTTCCTGGGAAAGTTTTTGAGTGAGTGGCTAATGCATCTCAATTACACCCCAGTCTGGAGCAACAGCCTTGCTAAGGAATTGAAAATCTGTAAAGAATCCACTGAAGTTAAAAACACCATTTGGTTTCCTTCGCCGGAGGGACACTCATCAATATCTCTTTCTGTTAATATCAGAGGGTTAAAGCCTTGGCAATGTTCTCAGCCGCCAGATGCAGGCAGAGTTCAGATGCAGGCAGAGTTTTTCTGTGAAAGGCAATTTCATTGCTGTTGGGTTAAAGCTCCAATTTTGCCTGACACTGCAAGTTTCTTAAAAGCAGCAAAAAAAGAGATTGGTGTACAGGCTGCTGGCTTTTTCCCATTGTATGTGTCCTGTGAATGAACTGGCCTCTTGTTTTATCTGCATCAAGCTGGATTTCCTTACAGTTCACTCCCCACTTAGGATCACGTGAAATCTTGGGTTCCCTGACATGAGAGACTGGTGCTTTGGTGCTTATGCTGCATCTCTGTATAGTGCACGGCGCTTTGCAAGCAGCAATGATCGCTGTGTCAGAGGAACTGAGGAACAGGGAGAAGAGAAGTTCCTAAGTCAATCTTCATCAGTTCACACATGGTGCAGGAGGCGGGGTGCTAACTCAGCCTCGAGCTTTTTTCTGCTTCAGACTTAGAAGCAACCTTAGCAGTGCTGAATCCTATTTCTTTCTCTAACATATCTCTAATAATAAATTCCATTTTCTTTCTCTGTCTGACAAAGGACACTCCCTCCCAGAGCCAGTAATAGAGCAGATTTCTTCAGAGACCCGCTGCGCTGCTCAACCCTGCCTCTTAAAAATTTAAGCCACTTACCCAAGGTTATGCAGCAACTCTGGCTTCACACTAAGTGACTGAAGTGCCCCTGATTGCGTGGTGGTTGTATTCCCATCTCCGCAGTGAGGAATTTCCTCTGGTGCTTCTCAGTTCATTAGCGTGCCGCTGTCTGACACCACCAGCCTCCACCAGCTGCCCCCAGCCCGCGCTGCCGCAGGGGCTGCGCCGCACAGACGGGGACACCTGGTCAGTGCGAGCCCCCGGCTCCTCGGGGGCTTTGCAGCCCAACCGCGGACATCTGCTCTAAGCTGAGAGTTGGCACTCGAAGGGTTTTGGCCTTGGAAGGAATATATTTACTTTATACAGCTTTTCTGTAAAGAAGCTTCAGATGGAGAAGCCCAACAATCTATTTAGTCTAGTAACAGCAGAGCATGCCAGTGCTTCTGGAAGAGCCCCCCGCACCCTCCCAGCGCAGCTGGATACTTGTATAATACTTCCCTGCGGGAGGGAAGAAAAGATGCTTTATTCCTCCCTCTTGTTCATCCTTGCGCCACAGCACTGGGGCACTGTAATTTTGTCTGGCTTGGCAAAGTATCTCGCAGGTCGAGGCAGTGGGGGAAAACCAAAACCTTTTAGTTCTGAAGACAGATATTTTCCTGCAGTTGTGGAGGAAACTCTCTTCAGTCTTCCCAACAGGATCTACTGCAAAAACTTCTCAACGTTACTGCCTTTTGCCGGTCATGGCTAAACCCAGTTGCATACTGCTGCAGGCTTTGCTTTTTCAGAGTGACTTTCAGCCAACGAGTTCTGATAGCAGAGCAAAGGTTGACTTGTTAGGATCAAGTGTGAGGACGAAAAGCATATGCATGCCCTTTTAATATTGAAAAATATAGCTATGACTGTTGTGTGAATGAATGACAGGAACATGACTGTGTTAAGATGCTGGAGCCAAAGCGGTGCATGTGGGATGCCACATCACACTAGGGAGGACCAGACCACAGGTACTCTGTGTAGTTGGAGCCTCTATCCTCTGTTGTGAGCCCAGAGCAAACCTCCCAGGATTTATGAAGTCCTGGTCCCATGTTGTCTTCCCTATCCAAAAGAAGCTACTGATCATTGAGGGAGCTGCTGGCCTGTGCTGCAGCAGAGCAAAGGAGATGTCAAGGAGGGTATCTGGAACTGGGGAGAGGGACTGGAGAACAGAAGATCCCCGAATGGAGGAATATAGGGCCAGAGAGGTGTTCTGGGGAGAGACCCTCAGAAGAAGGAGCTTGGAACCCCAAAAGGACACAGCTGTTGGGAGTGAGGAGGAAAGCAAGGCCAGATGACAGGCAGCATCTGGCTGATCTGCATGGCAATGCAATCTTATCATAGCTAGAGAGGGTATTTTTTTTTAATTAACCTTTTGCAAAGTGTTTGTGTGCTAAGATTCAGTTATCCCATATTCCTGAGAAGGAGAATTGTCATCTCAGGGATTCTGCAAGGCTGATGTCCTGGGAAGGGGCATGCATTGGCACTGGAGACAGGCATAAAAGCCGGGTATGAGTGTCCTGCAAGGACGCGCGTGTGCTCTGAGGACAGGATGCTGGCCAGACCCCACGGGGTGCCTCGAGGCTGGCTGTGTTTGGACTCCCTTGATTCAGAAAGCTCAGAGCACAACCTGACTCGGTGGGCTGCTGAATGCCCAAGAGAGGCTGTGACCCACCTAAGGCTCCAACACCTCATTTAAACCCACTAGATACAGTGTGGGTTTATCCTATGCAGATGAGCACAGTCGTGAGGGCAGGAGCAGCTTTGCACTAGGCAGGGCTGTGCTGCCTCCAGGGGGGTGGCACGGGGTGCGGGGGGACATGGCTAGTGTTTATGGGATGGGGCCAGGAAGGGCAGCCCAGGTTGGGGCTGGCCCTACAGGGAGCGTGCAGTGCCTGCCTGTGTTCGGTTTGGCTCTGCACAGAGCTGACGTCTCCTGGTTTGTATGACGTTATGCATTATGTGATAATTATAAAAATGTGAAAATAGGACTTAAAGTCCCAAGCAGGCAGCATGAAACTTCTAGCGGTCCCATGTGTGTTTTCCTTCTTCCCCTCAGAGTATAACACTGCCCCTTTAGAAAAGAGTCTCCTGCTTAGTATAAGTTTCTCATTACTTCGTAGGGGTTCTTCCTTGTAGGGTCCTTAAAGCAGGACTAACTGGCAATGGGTGGCACAGTTCCCTTAGTACATAGTGATCTAGCCCTACATTCACATGGGCACAGGGCTATTGCTGTTGCTTCTTATTTTCTGCCAAGTGCCAAAGGGGGGGTTGATGTGAGCCAGTGTAAATGCTTGGTCCATCTTGGAATGGCTGTTATGGGCTAAACTATGGCTTGCCATTTGTTCCTTGCTATTATCTATACAATGCCAGGTCCCCTCTGAGCCACCTCCTTGGGGAGATTGTTAATTTTCTCTTACTGGGTGGCATCAGTTTGTTTTTTAGTATGGGTTTCCTCTATTTGACTGGCAACTTCCAATGCCAGCATGGAGTGGGAGAAGTGGCTTTGGAATCCAGTTGGGATGTGCTGTGTGGCAGGATGAATATTTTTGTGGTCCCAGCAGACAATGGGATGTGCTGGTCTGTCTCGCCAAGGCAGAGAGGAAGCGGCAGCTGACTCCGGTGCTCCAGACATACCCCCCAGTGCTCTGTGGGCTCCCCCTCCTGCCACTTAAATGCTTTCAGTGTCAGGATGAGACATATGAAGATGCTTGGATCTTGCTCCACAGATTTTGCAGAGCAGATTTATCAAAGCTTAGGCATGAGGCTTGCACTTTCCTTTCTTCTAACTACCTTTTAATCTGGGGGTAAGAAGAATATGGTGGGGGGAAGATCAGTCTGCTCCAAGACTTGCAAAGATTTGGGCCACCAGCATTAATTCTTAGTGATGTAATATGGTGACTCTAAAATTTGCAGAATGACTGGCAACCATGGGGTCAGGGCAACAGCACAGAATAGTCTGGTTTGCTTGGGAATCACAAATAACAGGTTTTAACACAGCTGAAGGAAAGGCAAACATCTGCAAATGTGCTGTCCTATCCTGAATGGAGTGCTGTGCTTGGCAAAAAGGGTTAATTTTGTAAATGTATCTTTTGTGTGACCCTTATGCACATAACAGGTGAGGGTCAGTCAGTTGCGCTTATTTCAAGGGACATTTAAATGGATGCTTCTGGATTAGCCTGAGGGGATTATCGGAGGAAAAAAGAAGTGTATATGAGACAGAGAAATTCTGGGAAGTCATCCAAACAGGTAAGAAAAAGGATAAAATTAAACTCCTCAGATGACTGTCTCTGACCTCCACTGCTTCATGTTGCAGGTATGAAAACTCCAGTCATGGGAGAGATACAGTAGTAGTTTTAAGCTCTTCTTTTATTTTCCTGTCAATTTCTGTACTGGCCTATCAGCCCCTATGTCAACATCACCACTTCTAACACTTCTCTTTAAATTTACCATCACAGTCATAGACTATTTCCAGGATAAGAAAAGGGGTGGAGAGCATCCTCTAGCAGCACCAAGCTAATGGAATATATTGGTGCTCATACTGTGGGTTATTTAATGAGGAACGTGGCCTGATTATCTGGTTTCTTGAGGAGTATTGACCTGTTGTTGACTCCAACAGCTAGGAAAGTTTTCATTTAGTACTTGTTCCTCTATGTCAAAAAATACAGGTTTTGGCTGTGAGCTCTCACTTCAACCTTATGTCCTCTTCTAGATAAATTCAGTGTAGTCCTTAAGGAGCTGAAAGTGAGCTACAGAACTGTAAGAGAAGAAGGGGCTGACATTCCTTGATCTTGAAAGCAGTAGCCCTTTCTGGGTGGAAATTGCTGGGGTTGTGGTACTGAGAATAGGACTGTACACTGCCAGGCTCCTATAGGGTGAGAAGGGATCCCTTGTCTCAGAAAGGGAGAAGGGGAAGCTGGAGGGAGGCAAGTCTGGTTACTGCTAACAGAGTCCCCTTTTGCTGCAGTCAGAGGATCTCGTTACAGAGAAAACATCCCTGGCTGTGCTGGGGGTTGTGTTACAGACACGGGGGACCCCTCCTTTCTGAGCTGGGTTTGATTTATGTTGGCACAAGTTCTCGGTTGTCCCAGATAAACCTTTGTCATGGATTGTGCTGGCACTGAGCAGGACACAGTCTTTGTGAGCTGAAAGGGCTCTGGAGCCTGTTGGGTGCCTCCCTGCCAGCACATCCTGTAACAGAGCAAGGAAGTGCTTGGTCTTACCTTGCTTTTGGATGGGATGGACAGTCACACTGTGGCTGTTGTATAGCTCAGAAAGCGAGAACCATAGGGCAACATCCAGCTCCTGGGTTGCTCCAACCATTTCAGGCCAGCGTGTTTCTGAGAGATGGCCTTGGGGAGAAGAGCTCTCCCGGAGACCATGAGAAAGTATGGCCCACTGTGCTCCATCCTCATGCCCTTCCCATCACTCCTGTCCCAGTTCCCTAATTCTGGACAGAAACATGGCTGTTGTATTAAGGAGATTCAAGGATTCCATTTTAAGTGTTTAGACTGAAAAACGTGCAACTAATTATGTCTTGAACACCAGCCTGTGATACACCCTGTGCAGTGACTGTGCAGTGTTGAGAAACTGAGGGGAGGAGGAGCAGGAGGTCTGAAGGGGTCACAAGCCTTTGCATGGGTTTGTGGCCAGAGCATCTAAGCTGCAGTCATCTCTGCCTCTTGAGAACCAAGTGCTAACCTGTTTTTTTCTAAGACTGACCAAAAGAAAACCCTTATGTTTTTATTCAGGAACAGCAGAGGTGAGGAGTGGAGGAGGGCAGATATTCATGGCTGCTGCTGTTCACACTCTTGTGCCTTTGGGATCTCCTTCTGCTGTTTGCTTCTCTTGTCAGCAGTTCACATGCTCTGTGGACTCTTTCTTTCACACAGAACATGCTGCATCCACCCTAGGTCCTGAATACCATCCTGAAGGCAAACAGCTTTTCCATGGGGAAAACTAAATAAAGAGGTTTTGGGTGGGAGGAGGTGGTCCTTGAGTGTCATAATTCAGTTTCTCCTAAAAACTGAAAAAAAATTGCCCTTTATTCTGAATCTCACTTTGTATTGTTAGGTTTCTGTTCAACACAATCACTGTGTGCCTTTGCAGTATCAAGAGGAGGATTCCAGGTATAGAGCTGTTCAGTTCAGTAAATATACTCTCTGATTTTTTTAGCATTCCTAAAATACAGGCACTATGTCATTGTCAGGAGACAGCGATTCTCTTTAGTTCCATGAGCAGACTCTGATTACCTGAGAAGGTTTTTTTGGAAGAAATTATGTGAGGGAAAGAGAAGCAGCGTTATGAAGGATTATAAAACAGGTATGATCTTCCTACACACTGATGTAGGAAGCTAATATGTCTTATGTGTGAAAACAAATGAGAAGTTAACAAGAACGGGGTATAATGACTCAAGAGAAGTTTTGGTTGTTACACAACCAGAAGTCCGAGGACCACCAAAATATTCTAGAGCATAGTATTTTTCCCTATTCTTTTAAAAAATAAGCACGGTCTCCTTTTTATCATCCAATCCAAAGGTAATCCAGTGCTGTCTCGCAATTTGAAACTGCAATGTGTATGTTATCTGGTCTTACATAGTTGTCTGTTGCACAATTTTCAATCAAATTGAGGGAAAGGAAATAAAACACTGAGATTATTTTTTTAAGAGAAATATTATTCCCTGGCAGTGTGCATAGTCTTTGCACTTTCTGATTTGCTGCCACCCTTGAGACATGTGAGGTCCAAGAGATATGGTATCAGGGCTTTGTGATGGGTAAAAGGTGGTGTTACCTTATTCCAAAGGAAAGGACAGTCCTGAGACAACTGTCTAAACCTGAGTTCAAGTGATAAAGAATGAAAAAGTGTATTTATAAAAGGTACCTATCCACTTGCACACCATTCCTTTAAAGGGATGTAGCAATGCTATTGCAATAGCATGCAGGGAAGGTATGTGATACTTTTTTTTCAGAGTGATGATAACTTTTGTTAAAAAAAAAAAAAAAAAGAATGCTGTTCTGGAGGTGGTGGATCTGTGATAAGGACCTGTGGGCAGTGAAGCTGCTGAAAGTGATAGTTCACGGCAGTGCCAGGCCTGATAGTGAGCAGGGTTTTGAGGCATGTCTCCACTTGCTTCTGGGTGAAACCCTTCAGCCAGGTGCAAGGACCCATGAGGTCTCACTTCCAGAGACAGCTGAGTGTGGTCGCTAAAACTGTCATCAGATGTGGACCTGCAGACAGCAGGTCGGGCTGCAGATTTCTAAGCCATTGCTGGAGCTGCTGACTCCAAGCACAGGGTGATACGGTAGCACAAGATACTCGCTTTGTGGTGTTGCAAGTCAAGTTATGTGTATCCTCTTGGAAAAATTCCCAGCCAATCAGGAGTCATTTCTGACTAACAGGCACCCCTTAATCTGTCTGAATCCTCTTTATAATTTTACACTTACTTAGTCTCATCCAAATAAAAAACCTTCAGTTGCTTAAGTAACGATTGATGAGGCTTCCCATCTCTGCTGGGAAATAAATATTATAATCTCCCTTTCTAAACAAGCAAACTGTCCCTTGGTGAGACAAATAACTTCTCAAGTGAGGGAGTACCAGGTCTGATAACAGATGCACAGCCAGTGCCCCGAACCAACTAGCAGATACCATCATTTCGCCTCTGTGAAACCCATGGTGAGGACAGGCACCAGCACTTCCCTGCCGAGCTCCTGCCGACAGGCTGGTTGCAGTGGAAGGAGCATGTCTGGGCCAACTGTGGAAGGGGATGAACCAGCCCTGATCCCTGATGGCGTAAATGTGAGCAGTTCTTGCGCATTCCTGGTGGCGTGTTGGGAAATGCTTGTAAAAATGGAATACTCCAGAGATGCCACTGAGTACGGACTGTAATATCTGCAGAATCTGGCATTGTCAGCAAGCTATAAAACATCCCTGCTAGTTTGCTAGCAGCTGCTCCCAATTTAAAATTTGCCAAAGGTACACAAACATTGGGGCTGATTGCATGGCACCTTGTGCTGCCACTCACTCGAGCTCTGTTTGTTCAAAACAAATGGCGGGATGGTGAAGTTAGGACCCTTTGTTCAAACAGAAAGACTCTGCTCAGGGACTTTTCCAAGCATTTCTCTTTTTCTTCATCAGATAATCACAATGTAACCATTTCCCCTTGGCACTGGAAAAGTACAGCATGTATTCTTCATCTGATGCTCCATAGTACTCCTGAAATGAGGGATGTGCTGTGTTTTTGTGGGACTAGACTGTATTATCCAGAACTGGGCTGAGCTTGCATGGACTTCCAGAGAAGCTGGGCCCATTTTTCACCCGCTGTGAAAAATATCAAGAGAAGTTGCAAGAGAAGTCCCTTGTATTGTGTTTCCTGACCACTACAGAGCTGCAGTCTTGGAAGGAAAGGAGTGAAGCCAGCTGTGCTCTGCAGGCGCTCCCCAAGAATAGCTGAGCACTTAGATGGGAGCAGCAGCAGCATCTGTGTGGAGTACAGGGGCCATTGCAGACAGTCATCAGAAGACTTGCTGTTCCCAGATCCTAGACACAGTGATAAAGATAGCTGAGCTTTTAGAGATGCACTCTAGGGAGGGCTCACTGCAGCACACTTGCATATTTTTTGCCTTGATTACACAGCAAAACTAATAGCATTGGTTGGGCAGGCAAGGGAAAGGTTTGGAGGCTATCACATAGGCAACATCTGAACCAAATTCTCCCTCCTGGTTTTATCATCTGAATCCTAAGGTGATAAAGCTGCCTGTGTACAGCTGAGGGAGGAATTCAGCATCATTGTACAAGTCTTCTCTGGTGTGGTGGCTTGCTTTCTGCAGCACAGAAAGGTTGCCAGTTGAAATGAGTATTAAATCGATGGCTGTGACTGACAAACTCGTGCTCTGTCTTGCTGGTGTGAGTGTGGTCTCTGGCCATTCCCCCTATCCCAGGGGAAAAGTGTCAGGATTTATGTGAAAGATTTTCAGGCTGGTGGAGGACAGTGGAGCACAGGGTCCAGCAGGCAGCACATCTCTGCTGGGGAGCTGCTGAGTCTCACTGTCCTTGGAGGGGGTCACCCCACTGGTTGGCAGCTCAAGGGGACAACGGGATCCTCCACAAGGCATGATGCTCCCAGGGTCTCAATTGCATTGCCTCTCTTCCCTCAGAAGTCCACCAAGCTCTTCTGTTATTGATGAGCAGCAATGGGGTGGCAGCAGCACTGGCACATGCTGGGCTGGGTTAGGAACAGGAGCTGCATACTGGGTTTTATGGTTCATAGGAGTAGGATGGCGTAGCACAGGTGAGGTAGACCTCCCTTCATCTTCTCCCCCCACCCCACCACTTCAGACACAAATCTGCTCATGCCGTTTGCCAGGCTGCTGTCCCTCTTTGACTGATAAAGGTGGCATCTCACTTACTGGAGGACTGCTTTACTGGCTTTTTTTTTTTAATTGGGAAAATGGCTTTTTGACCAAAAAAAAAAAAAAAGAAAATTTTCAAGACATTTCATTCACCCTCTCAAATGTTGTTCCTTTTTATAGAAGTTCCCCAGTTTCGATGAAAGATACAAATGCAACTGAGAAATATTTGTTTCTTTGGGAACTTTCCATGGAAAATAACAAAAGTTGTTCTGTTGGTTTTGGTTTTAACAGCTTCAGAAAACAAGGCAAATCATAGGATTTGAGTTGGGAGGCCAGTTTTCTTCATGTTTTGTTTCTAAAACTTTAGACCAATTTTGTTTGCCATCTCTATTAGTGATGCAGAAGGGATGGGCAAACAGCACAATAACTAAATTTCCAGCCAGTACTAAACTGGGTGAAGCACTGCAAAGGGTGGTGAGGAGAGAGATATAGGAGGATATGCCTCAACAAAATCAAACTGCATAAGCAGGAAATGTAAACTGAATTTTAAAAAAAAAAGGAAATACTGTAAAAAAAAAAAATCAATAGGAAAAGAATCATCCTAACTTCAAAACTCATGACTCTGGTAGTCAGGACTACTTAGAAAGCATGAAGAAGACTAGGAGTGACAGTGTGAACTTGCTCTACAGCTTCTTGGCTGAAGACACAGACACGAAGTTTTGTACAGAGGAAAACTAACTGCACACTACACTTGTGGGTGACACGAAAGACGTGGCTGTGCAGCTCTGTCCATGAACCTCAGCTATGAATGCGGCTTCTTTCTAAGCCACTGCATTCAATATGTGCATTAGTGTATTGGTCACGGTCTGGACACAGCCCTTGGCTGAAAAATTTGAAAGGAAACTAGTTAAAGCGGAAGAAGCTGCTTCATATGAATGTCTGGAAGACTGAAATCTAATACTGGCCTAATCTCTTACATCCCTGTCAGTGTCTGGGCTGGCTCTCGCTGCTGTGCACCGTGTTGGACAGCCATCTAGAGGTATGGCTGTGCTGGGAAAGGGGAAGCATTTTGTGTTGCTCAGACGTGGTGTGGGATGGAGTAAGGGCAGGAAGGGACCTCGGGAGCATCAGGATACATTGCTGAGCAGGGAACCTGATAGTGGCACAGGAGCATCTGCTGCCAGTGGTGAAACTCAACAAAAGTGTCAACACAGGGAAGACCAAAACTCGGCTGAGGCATAGACTGGGGCTCTTCAGAGTTATAGGACCAAGAACTGGCCTGACCAAGGTATAGAAGTGGTTACTGGGTAGAGCTGGTGCTGCTTTTAGGATGTGTCTTTTACTTAGACAAATGCCAAGTGTGATGAGTTTTGGGCTAATATGTTTATAAGCTAAGGCCAAAATTTCAGGCCTTGGAGAAAGGTAGGAAAACATATGTGGGACATTTTGCAAAATTTAATAGCTGGCAGAAATGCTTTCAAGAAAAGAAAACAGTCTAGATGGTGAGTCCTGGTCCTCACCTAGTCTCCACCAGGCTTTGGCTCTTCTTCCTTGATGGGAACTTGACTGATTCATCCCAGAGTCTGGCCCTAATGCTAGAGCATGGCTTTTATCAAAGATGTTTGGGAATTGTAAAAGCTTAGTGCAAACCCTAGGAATTATTGTCATCTGCCTGAAGGACCAAATTAGTGCTGACAAGTCCAATCAGACTGAGGGTCTTCTAGCACCAAACTTTTGCAAGCTCTGGGGGCTTGGAGCCACCTCAATCCTAGGACCTTCCTGTCACTGGTGTAGTCCCAAGAGTCCACTGAGGCTGCTGCTAGTTCTTCCAATTGCCAGGGGATTCAAGGAGTGATCTGGCAGCAGAGAAATGCCGAGGGGCAGGTACACTGAACCACTGTAACATGGCTCAGTAGCTTTTTTCCTTACTTTTTTAATCAAGTCATTTGGGGGATATTTTCTTCAAAAAAGATCTTTGAGATCTTATATTTTCCAGCATTCACAATTTTTTTACTTTGTTTAAAAATGCTTTAGCTGTAAGTATAAAAAAAATGATAACTCAGGAACCGCCTGGGGTCAGGAGTAATTATGTGTCCCATTACTGAGCTAAGAATTTTGCCTTTTCAGTGATATAAAATTTCCTGGAGATAGCTGGTATATGAGTCAAAGCCGAACATCGTCTGCAGATCATCAAACCTGTCAGCCCAGTGCTGCTTTGTGCAGAAGAAACTGGTGACTGGCTGGGAGGTGTTAACAGATGAGTGAAAGGTGGTTGTCCCAGCCTGCTCAGAGAGTGGACTTCAGGAAAGCCGTGACTTCTCAGAGAGATGACATAGTCAAATAAGCACACAATGTGCATGACAAGGTACAACTTTAGTCACATTTCAACCCCACAGAGATGAGGTGTGCGTCAGTGCTGTTCTTTATGCAGCCACCAAAAATTTCCATATAACTAGCTGAGGCAGACAAGTGAGCTGCGTGCTGGAAAGGCTCTGTGAGCTGACCCACCAGCACACCTGGAGCAACTGCAAAGACCCTGCTGGTCAATTAGTTACTTGTGCTAACGAAGTAGGTTCAGGATTCAGAGGGTGTGCCATGGACCTCTAGTGAACCTCCACCATCAGTTGCCTGAAGTCATCTACCAGCTTCTGGATACCCCCTATCCCTCAGAACGTGGCCCGCATCAGGATCTGGGTCTATTGACTGGCTATTGACTCCCAGAAAATATAGCAAAGCTGATGTAACTCCCCAAATAAGGGCACTGTTATGGAAGTTCTCCCCTGGCTTGGAGAGAAATTATTTCTCTTTCTCTTTGAAATACTCCTAGCATGGAGATAAAGTAGACGTAGGCTTGCCCCCAAGCATACAGCGTTGGAGTTAATATAGGAACTAAATTTCAGGGGCATTATGTTAGTCTCTCCACTATTCAGAAGAGCCTGTCTGTTTAATCACTGACTTTTAGTGATTTATAGAGGGTTAGTTAAATGTCCGTTAAAGTCAATGGGAGCCTTTTGATGTCAGTAGACTTCAGTTAGGCCCACAGTCTGCCCATTCTTGTAGCATCTGGGTATGTGGCAAGCGAAAAGCATGAATGATAAAGCAGGCAGTGAAAGTAAGGGAGGGCTGAAAGAAAAAAAAGCCTTCACTTGAACAAAAGCCTGGCTCAAAGGTACAATGTTTCTCAGAGCTCTGAAATGCACAAACTGTTGCTTTCTTTTTTGGCTTTTCAATGTTCTATTTTGTTTTTTAACGGACAGTCTGTTCTCTCTGCTGTTATTACTTTCAAGTGCTGCAGCCCCCATTGGTTGGGGGTGTTGTAGAAATTACTTCATTAGCATTTATTTAGATGTCTGCCTTAGGAAGCAGCCTTGATTGATGTGCTCATTGTCTGGACTTTCCAAATGACTCTGTGGCTGTACTTATCTCCATTATGCCGTTCAGTTTTAAGCAACTGTGATGTTTGTGGGTGTGTGTTGGGGCTGGATTTAATCTTCAGAACATTCTTCAAACCTTAATTCTCACAAAGCCAATTTGAGGGGAAGGTTTTTGCTGCCTTCCTGTTTGCTTTCCTGTTTTATAAGTTGGGGTAGTGGATGCAGAGAGGTTAAAAGTGTTACCCCAAGTCAAGCATCGCATCCCAGCTGGAGCTGGAATCAGAACAGAGGAGATCCTGACTCTAACCTCAGTGTTGAGGCTGTGCCTTTCTTTTGTATACTTCTAGCCTAATGAAGCACAGTTTCTAGACACCATGAGGACAAACAAGCAAGTTCAAAAAACTCCTAGCTGACACTCTCACCCACACTATTGCAAAGGCCAAACAATTACTTTTCCATCAGCAACGTGAGAATGTTTGGATCATCTACATCTACAGCCCAGTAACAGCCCACTTTGACCAAAATGTGTCCCTGCAGTGGACTCTGGGGAGACAGACAAGACATCTGTGAAGTGTGTGTCATGTAGGGGCAAAAACCCATTCAAAGGTGGCTCCTTGTAGAATCCAGGCCTATTTTGGCATCTGCAAAAGCTCTAGGTTTTTCACCTCTGAGTTGCTAAAGCCTGAAAAGACTAGTCTTTTTTTCTATGCTGATGTTTAAATAATAGCAGTAATAACTATATACCCAGATACCTTTGTTTTCAAGACTCTTTGGTCTTTAAAAATAACCCCCTGCTTGAAAGCAGAAGATAGCAAGCAAACAAACTTGAAAGGCTTTTTCCTACGCAGTAAGTTTGTTGCCTCTCCTAAAGGCAGTGGAGTTCTCGACTTCACCTTTTGTAGTCAGCAGTTAGAAAACACAAGGATAACAGATACAGGAGTGGGGACATTGGCTCTCAACTGCTGTGAGTTTTGGTATGAGGAATAATGTCCCTGTTTCACACGTAGTTCTTCGCAGGACACTGAAGTGGATGTGAAGGGGGCACAGGCACAGCAATGCTTCCACAGGAGCCTCCCATGGAAAACTTGCTGCTCTAGGAAGCGATATGACTGAGTAGTAGCTCTTGTGGCAGTGAACGGCTGAGTAGCTTAGGAGAGGTTACAAGTCTTCTGCTGCTGAAGTCAGCAAGTCATAGGGCTAGTCAGTGATGTCTGTGAGTTAACCCCGGCCATGGTTTACTGTGGGAGACCCTGCTTTTCTAATGGGATGTACAACTGAGATACTAACCTGATGAAACAATGAAGATCCCCCATTTTGCATGTGGTGCGCTATTGCTCTTTTTCTTTTTCCTTTTAAATACATGCTACTATACTTTTTGTTTACATACACTCCCTCCAAGTGTTATGGTTTATTCGTGTTAAAAGTCTGCCCTTTTCTGCTCCCTGAGGTGTCTGGATTTCAGTGAAGGATGAAACAAACTCTACAAATGCAGTCTGATTCTGCAAAATACTGCATGCCTTTGGCCAGCCTTGATTTCAGTGGAGAACAGGGTTATCAGCTGTTTAGCACCTTGCAAATCTGGAGCCCATGTGGGGCTATCGAAAGATCCTATGAAGAGGGAAAAATACGTTGTGTTTGCAAGGACTTAATTTATCACAGTACCTTATGTAACTATTAGTACAAATTAGTGCAGGATTAGTACCTAGAGAGGAAAAGAGGAGAAAGCAAGTGAATGAGGGACACCTTACATTAGGCACATGTAGCTCAGACTGTTTCACAGGGGATGGAGACAGCTGAAAATTCTCACTCTTTCCTGTTGCTGGATCGGATTCCTTTGGTAGAAAGAGGGCAGGGCACCCTGGGGAAATATCTCAATAGCCTGAGGCCCCCTCTGACATCAGGTCAAATATTCTGGGTCACATAACTGAAGGCTGCATGATGAAACTCAATATTGCAATGGATCAAGTGCTCCTGCCACATGGAGCTGATGTGCTCCTGCCCTAACGGACTTGGTGCACTCAGCAGACGCTCAGGGAGAGCGGAGGATTCAGCCACGGCTGAGCACAGGGCTCGAGCAGGAATGATGGAGCCAATGGATGAATAAGCCTGAGCTGGACTTAGGTTAGCACTGGTAGTCACCAGCTGCAAACAGAAGGACAGTGGTGTGGCAGATGAAACTATGGCTCAGCTAGGATGGAAGACGAACAGGGAAATAATGGTGTGGTTTGGGGCATAGTTTTCTCTGCTCTATATGGAACAAGAAAAAAAGCTTCAAAAAAATGGGAGCCCTGATATGCTCAAAAGGAACAAGTGCCACTTTCTTCTTGTCCAATGCCAAAGTCTAAAATTAAAGCCTATTAAATATCTAGGTCCAGAGAGTGAAAAAAGTAAATATTGTACATATTTAAATGTGACTGACAGGCATTCCAGTGAAGAGACTGATCCTGCACCAAGAATGTGAAGTGGCCTGTCCCCTCTTCCAGAAAAACAGAGCCCAGTGAGTTGCCTCCGAACCCCATTTTCAAAGCTCAAATCCCTTTAAATCAATTTCTGCTGCAGATGTCCAAATAAGCCCCAGTTTCTGTCATCTTTTTTCAGTAAAAATAGCTTATCCTATGACATCTGGGAAAGGTGAAGGTGTTGCCAAGCACTGAGCTGTCATAATTGCTGTCATAATTTGCTTTCTGATTGTTTAAAGTCCCATTAGTTAGATTTTGTTCTTCTTTTATGCTTATTACCATCTTCTGCTAGAAATGAGAGAGCATGGCTGATGGGAAGGACTCCCATATTCTGCAGAAGTGACACGTAATGTTTTACAAACTTGTTCCCTGCTGCAGCCCAAAGTGCATTGCAGGCTGAACTCTTTAAAATCTTGAAAGCTTAAAGCAATGTGGAAAAGTAAGGTTGAACAGCGAAACCCAAAGCTATTTTTACTGCAGAATTGCTAGTTCACCTAATAAAATGCTCAGAATTCCCAGAACTTTTAAGACCTTCTGAAACTTTATTGCCACTTAGTCTTGCCTCTGATTTTGGTATAAATAAAATTTAGATCTTGAGGATGATATGGTGTCAGCAGCATTAATATGTGTTATTTTGCAGAGTGAGACAAGTGCTGGTGGAAAGTACTGGATGTGAACAGGCTGGTCACAGGTGAGGTGCTGCTGCAGCACGGGCAGTTTCAACCTTCTCCTTTTCAGTCTCCTCTTCCTCATATTCCTCAGACTTTTTTCTGAAGAACCCCGTTTAGGGGTATCTGTACCCATTCCAGCTCTCTTGCCTTCCCCTCTTCCACACTGAAACCGGTAAAAGGCTCTCCAGTTACTTCTGATTAAAGTCTTGGGGTTTTGACCAATTCTTTGCTATATATTACTTAGCTGCTTTTCAGTGAGAGCAATTTAATTACTAATATGAGGCAGTATCTTGTAAACTTATTTCTTTTGGAACCCTTTTCTAGTCCCCAAGAACATTATTTCCATGCCTTTATTTCTCTTGGATGGGCTCTCACATCACAACTGCCCTGGGTTAATGCTTGCAGAAGTTTGAACTGCTAGTTTGGCTGGGAGTATTCTCCATTGATCACCTTCCAATAACTCCCAGTGACTCGGTGTCCTGCAGGCTGGTATCTGAGCTCTGCCTTTGCTTCAGTCCAGTCTCATTAGTATCCCTTTGATTTCACTCTTTGCAGTCAAGTAGAAAGCTCTCACAGAGGTAAGGGATGACATACATATTACATCTGCAGAAATTACAAATTATTCATCACAGCTAGATTCAAACCCATAAAGGCAGTTCTGTCATCTGTTCTTCTACTGCTTCTCAGAGCTGCTCTCTTCCAGACTCTGAATCCTCCAGAGTAAAGCTGTTCTTCTGGCTGGGAGAGGTTTTTCATCTGGGCATAACAGATGAGGCTGTGAGCTCAAGAGGGTCAGACTAGGAGGGTTTTATCTGTCCTGGTAAGACCAAATTTCAAGTCAGCTAATAATCTCATGAATGCTTCTAATGGTGAGATGACAGATAATTAAAGCAAAACCCAGATTTGTCCTTAGATTTGAAATAAGCTTGTTCAGGAAATCATACGGGGCCACATTTCTTTATTATGAGCTTAGAAGATTTCCCTCACTTTGGGATAGTGAGCATTTCTCTCAAATTGTTCACTAGAGATTGACAAACTGCAGAGGGACCTAATATTTAATTGAAAACATACCCAAATGCATGCTTCCTTGAATTTTCCTGTGTCTTCCAAGAAATCTATTGCCTCTTTATACGGGTGCTTTCAGGGGGTTCATATAGGCTTCAATGTACTCTCTGCAGTGGTGCAGACTTGCTAGCCCTTGCACCTAAGGATACTACAACATGAAGATGGTTCTTCCACACAAAGCAGAACCTCATTCATGTGCTTCCTTGGTTTTCATGCACAAATTCCCACTATAACTTACTTCAGGCAGGTCTGCAGGGCAGTGAGGCTTTGGTAGGGACATTAGACAGCCCCCCCACCCCGGGGGCTGGCATGCCAGCCCCAGTGCCACCTATGAAATCCTGACAGCAAAACCTGTGTTGATATAAAACCTAGAAAAACTTGG
Organism: Scopus umbretta; assembly: GCA_013400535.1. NCBI lineage: Eukaryota > Metazoa > Chordata > Aves > Pelecaniformes > Scopidae > Scopus > Scopus umbretta. The sequence goes on from VZTL01022888.1 coordinate 19,065, forward strand.
CTTAACCGACAGGGACCGGGGTGAGGTTTGCCCACCAAGCCTCCACTTTTTCTTCTGTTTTCTGCAGAGGAGATTGGCTTCCCAAAACACATGATTTGGGAGAAAATTTGATTTGAAAGTCAGTGAGTCTCCTAACCAGATAAATGTTTTACTTTCCACCCAAAAAGCACTGCAACTTTTGGGAGAGCTGTGCTCTGGGGCTATTGACCATGTTTCAGACCCTTGTTGTCCTCAGCAGTGGTACAGTGAGGGTAGTGCCAAATGGCAAAATAGCAGTGTCTTGGGGACAGAGTTTGGTTTCCATCTGAAAAACTGTGATTTTATGGCCCTCTGAAAAAAATAAAAAAACCCCTCATGTCTTGACTAATACCTCAGGTTTGCCTTTTTCATAAAACTCTTTTTCACCTGTTTGCCCTGCCCTTTGCACAGGGCATCCTGTGGGCTGGGGAAGCCGCTGTCTGACCCGGAGCTGAGCTTTGCAAACCTGCCATCCTGGGGCCGCTGGCAAGGGCAGGCAGTCAGGGACATCCCATAAAGCCAGTGGCTGCAAAATCCCACCCTAATAAAAGCTGTACCCTCGGCTGCGCACGTCGGCAGTGGCGGGCGGGGAGGGGAGGGCAAGGTGGGTTGAACAATGGTTAAATAAGGCATGCTGTTGCCTCAGCAACCCCCTCCCGGTGCAGGTTGGAGCTGGAGTGGGTGCGGACCCCTGCAGCTCTCCAGCAGCAATGGGGGTCGGGGAGGTTGATGTGAATCTGTTCAAGATGGAGCGACATCCCAGCTGCACCGGTACCCTTCTGGTACACAGAAACGATGCTGGGCTTTCCTGTCTAAAAAGGTGAAAGAAATCTGTCTCTACAATAAGCTGCTGTGGGCGGCTGCTGGAGACCCCCCACCCCTTGCACCTTCATGACATCCCTGGAGGAAGGGGGTGGGATATTTTGGGGAGCAGCATCAGCCCTGAGGACCTGCCAATTCTGCATGCTCGAGCTGCTGGTGAGCTGGAACAATCAGATATCACCTGTGGGACCAGCAGCTGCTGAATCCCACTTTTCCATGTTGTTACAGGAAAGGGGCTTTTGCATTGGATTCTGGCCACATTCAGGCTCCCCTGTAGGAAGGAGAAATTCAGGCAGGGTTGGAGACAGCTAATTCTCACTTTTTGCAGGCAAAGGAGTGTGGCTTTTATCCTGGGAGGTTGGTGTGGGGAGGGAAGGCAACAGCTCAGGCGTGCTCTGGGTGCAGGTGAGCTCAATTGCTCAGCAGAGGCCCTGTAGCCGGGGCTGAGCTAGATGGGGAATAGGGTGTATGCTAGAGCCTGGGGTGAGCGGAGCGGACAGCTCTCTAGAGCAAGGTAAGGTTGAACTGGACTGTGTTTGCGTTTCCTTGGAAGGTCTTATGTTGGTAGTGTGCTTTGTGCAAAGTGTTGTATTTGTAGCATGGTTTTTGCTGGTTGGAGAAGCCATCGAGTGGAAGGTGTGGAGCTCAGGCTAGAGGAGAGAGGAGACCAGCTCATGAGCTGGTGGTGGTGACCTCTGAGGCTGGTTGTCTTGGTTGAGGCAGCCTCAACTGTTTTTTTTTGCTATGTTTTGGTGGTAGAAGTTGGAGATAACTACCTGGAGGACTAAGTCTTAGCAGGAAGAGCTGTTGTAGGTGAATGCTGCTATGTGAGGAGATGGAAGGGGTTGATTAATATGTTGGTGCCTCACAGTGTGCGCTGTCAAGAGAAGTTATGGGGACAATCTTCTTAGCAAGGCCTGTTGTGACAGGACAAGGAGTAATGGTTTTAAACTAAAGGAGGGTAGATTTAGACTGGATATAAGGGGGAAATTTTTTACAATGAGGGTGGTGAAACACTGGAACGGGTTGCCCAGCAAGGTAGTGGAGGCCCCATCCCTAGAAACATTCAAGGTCAGGTCGGACAAGGCTCTGAGCAACCTGATCTAATTAAAGATGTCCCTGCTTACTGCAGGGGGGTTGGGCTAGATGACCTCTAAAGGTCCCTTCCAACCCAAAGCATTCTATGATTCTATGATTTTTCTTTTTTTTGCTATAGTTGTGCTGCCCCCTTGTAGAAAATGTGAAGTTTGATGAGTGTTCTCTGAAGCAGGATTATTTTATCTCCCTTTTGCAGAGTTGCAATGAAATATGAAACTCACGAATGTCGTCGTTTTCTATTTCTGTTACAAATCCCTTCCGAAATGGATGCATTTACTGTATGAAGTTGCTCAAAGGCCCCAACTCTGCAACGCAAACTGCAGCTGTCTGTCCTCATGTGAATTCTTTGTAGGGCCAAGACCTAAACTGGTTTGGGGATTTTCTTTTCTATTTTTCCAAGTGAACAGGTATCTGTTATAAAGACACCAGTGCAAAAGGCACCAATTTCCTCATATGAGTCAGCAAGATGAAATCTGTGAAATGCGAGGTCCTCACACTCCTTTAGCCTGGACAGGTGAGTTGGACTTGTTGTGTTCTGCTACGGTGCCTTTTCTTGGGCTTGTCCTAGTGCTAAAGGGAATTTTTGGTGGAGCCAGCTCCCAGACTGATGGCTGAGGTAGCACATTTCTCTGCGCCGTGGCTTCCGACGGTGTCTAGACGAGGGCAGTTATTGCTGGGCTGGTTACTGTCCAGTCATGTTTCCGAGGCTGACTTGGCACTGATGTGGGCTCGGCACTTGAATCACAAAAATGTAAGAACTGAAGCTATGGTTCTGATACAATCTCGTGGCACTACCATCTGGGGCCCCAAGCACTAGTGCTAGTGTTTTAGCCTCAACCTTGTTCACACCAGATCAGTTAATTACAGATTTGTGTAGGTCAGAATTTACAGTTTCACATCCTAAATCTGTGGTTTTTGTCCCTGATTGTTTGGGCTGTTCACTTTTCTCTCCAAACTCTCCCTAATCCTAATTGATATTTGTTTCCCACTATTAAACCTCTTGTGAAATCACAGTATCTGCTGTGTGGTTTGTGTTAGACAAGTATAGTCAGAGTTCATGGAAACACTTTGTGAGAGCTTTGTCCACACCTTGTTGAGCTGATTCACTCAGGAGTCAGCGAAGGCTTTGGAGTCTTGTATCTGCTTGGGTTTTGTAAGGAGGCATCAAGACTGAGAAATGAAGCAATAGTTTATCTCCCTCTTATGGCCAGATTAAGAATGGCCGTGCTGCACGCAGCTTTTGGTAGGGAGTCCTGGCATTTGTAAGCTTTGGTGGTTGTGGATATGAGGGGCCCTGACCGTTCACAAGGAATTAAGGTGACCTGCCTTTAAGGAAGCTGGTAACATATAAACAGGAACAAGTATAAACAGGAAAATATCTGTGAAAGAGTTAAACTGCTCCAGTTCCTTGCAGATTTGAACTGGTGAAACTGGTCTCCAGTTTTGCAAAAAGTAGGAGAACGAGATCCTGCTCAGCGGCAATTGTAGCTATACCCTGTTTGCTGAGAAGGAAGATGCTGTCAGAAAACTTGGCTGGTACCCAGTGATGCCCGCAGTCCTGGACTAGTGGTGTGCTTGAAGCAGGTGGCACGTGAGAAGCATTGTGACACTGGCTGCTGTTCTTGCTCTTTCTAGTGACATGGTGAAAAGAGAGTAAAACAGCCTGTTTAAATGTTCCAGGTGTGATTTTTTAACCCTCCTGGTGCCCCTTGTTCTGGCCAAATCAAAATGATATATTGAAAACTCTCTCTTCCAGGCCTATTGGCTGTGCCTCGTTAAAACCAGTCATGCTTGCCCTAAAAACAGGAGAGGAAGTGGAGCTAGACGTGGTTTGGGTTCAACCCCTATATTGATTCCAGTGTAGATTCAGAGTGCTTTGGCAATGACTGGCTCAGTGTTTGGGGCATGGGTTGGTGTGACCCACTATCCTGACAGGGGCCCAAGTTTGATCCTTCTCTGTGCCAAGGATTCAGAGTTGTGGTTTGGAATTGCCTCCAGGCAGTCATGATTATTCCCCTTTCCCAGAGAGCGGTTTTGTTGCCTGACCTGCAGGCTGGGAACCGGGTGTCTCGCTCATCTGGTATCAGGATCCAAAACTGGGATGGTTGTGAATTCTGTAATAAATTTTAAACTTGGAACTGCATTACTACGATGTGGGAGTACTTTAGGGATGAGTAAGGCCTGGGTACCAATGAGGGAAGAAACCAAAGATGAGAAATCTTCTAACATATTACTCTTTCCCATTTGGCTGTCCTCTCTTTACCAGATATGCTTGGGTTTAGGTGTTTAGTTACAGGGGTCCAATGTAACAAACCTGCTTGCGTTTACTGAGGGATTGATCTAGACTTGGGTCAAGTTCAGCAGTACCAGACAGAGACATTGTGCTAACTCTAAGATGGAATGCGGTTACAAACGGAAGAACTGTCGCTGGAAAATACTGGCTGGTTTAGGCAGAGGCTAAATATATAATGGCAATTTTGATTCTGCTTCTTCTGGTGAAGTCACCTTGAGTCAGTGTCTGACTTGCCAGTGGACTAGATACAAGTCAGTAAAATAGCTGGTGAGGGCAGAGAACTGGTTGGGCTTGAGTCTTTGCTCAGTGAGTTACTTTTTCTATGTCACTTAGCAGCATCGCTACCTGATGGTGAGATGTCTCTTGAACTGATGATGTTAAATTAATGCTGTAGTATTGAGCCTGAATCAAATGACCTACTCAAGAGCCCTCTTCGCAGTTGCAAAAGTGCTAGAAGAGAACGCATGTGTCCAAAATCCAGGCTCAGGTGAAACTGTGGTCTTGTTAAGGTGGCCAGGAGCTGCAGTGACTATCTTGCTCTGTTGGTAATCTGCTTCAGGTTAAACTGAAGGAAGCATCTCTGGAGTTGTTGTCACAGAACAGCTGCATAGCGAGTGTCTGGGGGACCATCCATTTATTTTATGTAACATTTGCATGAGAAATTGCAAAGAAAAAAAATCATAAAATGCCTATTTTTTATAGCAAGAATCAGTTTTGCTTCAAGAGTGTGTTATAAACATTACTCATCACTTAACTCCTGCTCAGTACTTCTAATTAAGTTTCTCTTGGACTAAAATATGCATGTTCATAACAATAACATCATTGTGATTCCACCTAGATTGCTTTGTTTGGTGGTATGCATTATATGTATATTTTTCATGAATAATGGGGGAAAGGCAATGGACTTTCTCAGTTTTTCTAACGTGACAGTATTTGGGACACTGTCAAAGGAAAAAACATCAGAATGGTTGTAAGGCTGCAGTTCAGGTTTCGGCATGAAAAAGGGAAAACAGATGGTGGGAAAGTAAGAAAAATACTTGCAGCACTGCAGAAATGCTTGAACTGAGATGCCTGCCTGATATGAGAACTCCCAGAACAACCAAGAAAGCCTTCCCTTCTTCTCTATTTTCTCTTGTAAGACTGTAAATTTAGTTGGTTCACTTATGAGAACCCTATTATACTTGTCTTGGACTAAAGAACATTAGACTTCAGTGTCTGAAAACTTTAGGAATTATGTATCCAGTGGAGTTTTGGGTTATCTGGAGTGCAGGACAGTGGCATTTTCTGTTTTGCTGGGACTTGGATACATAGGTTATAAGCCTTCCAGGACACCCAGCTCTGCAGGAAAGCTACAAAAACCTGGGCCATACAGTTGATGTCCAGACTAATTTCTCAAGCCTGCTTTCGCCAGAAGCGTCAGCTAGCGAAAAGCAATTAATACAACCCACTTCCTTGTGCTCTGGCTTGTCTGGCTGAAGTGATCAAAGCAACCCGTTAACCCCAAAGGCAGCCCAGGAAAGTGCATCAGCTGAGGAAGTGCTAGAGGGGAGAGTGCTGACATCTGCTCATGGCTTTTCAGGCGGCGATCACCAGTGGCACCCTGCTCTCCCTTCTTCCCCATACCTTAAGATCAGAGTGTTTTTTTGCTTTACTGTATTTTAATCGTATTGGACGTGTGATAATTCCTTTAATAGCCAAGCAACAGCTAGAATTTCAGGCACTGCCTTATTTGCCACTTGGCTGTGACTAGTGACTGCCGGGATGATTGACTGATGCATGGCAATGCAACCTTTCTAGATAGGTTTGTGGGTTTGGGTAGTTTTTTTCCCTCCTTCATAGGGCCTGTGAAACTGGGTTCATTGGTTCATAGTTCAGTCCATCTGCTTCTAATTCTGAAGTCATGATCCGACACTAAATGGCATAATCAAAACCCCTAGTCTGGCCAGCAAGATGTGGATTTCAAGGTGATTCCATGGGAGTTCAGCTATAATGTCTAATTCTTAAAATTTGTACAGTATATCACAACTTAACAGTATGTATGTACACAGATGTATGCATTCCTTTCATTCTGTGTTTTCACTGTATTGGGCCTAACTATAGCACCTGACTCTCTCCCCAGTCCAGGACCTATGTAGAAGGGTAAAGTTATCTTGTCTTTACAGGCAAGCAAGTGGAGAAAACAACTAGCCACAGGCATGGCTGTGGACTAGCAGGACTCTGCAGAGAACTTGTATGTCCTAGTTCCTAATCTAGTACCTACCTACTGAGCCAGCCTGGCTCCTGCAGGCTTTGGACTCCAGCATTTCCATAGGACAGAGCAGCCATGGGGTAGCAAGGCTGGCTTTCCAAGAATGCAACTCAAACTCCCTGCATGTTTTCTTTAAACTGCAGCTGGTCTCTTGTGACTGGACAGAAACAAATGCACATGGCTGGGACAGGCAAAGCCAAGGAGGCAAAAAAATCTTTTAAGCTCCTTCACGTTACTAGTGTATCAGATGAAGAAGTGGTGCAATCTCTTGAATTTATTAAAAGCATGAATGCATTCATCTGAGAAAGAAAATTCGAGGTACTACATGACTGTCCAGGAAACAAGAATAGTCAACTTCAAAGTGAGGACTCTGAGATCAGAGAAGGCCAATTTGACCACCGAGGCTAGTCCTCCTAATGTACGGCCCTGCCCCTTCAGCTCCACAAAGGCATCTAATTGCTTCTTGAATTATTCCAGCATCTTAGATCTGTCTGCCTCACCAGACTCTTTAGACTGTATTTAACATATCCAGCATAGCGATGTAAACTGACCAATATGCTAACTTTAGTCAGACATTATACTACACACGGGAACAATTTCACTTCTGCAGTAGGTACAAACGTGTTCTTTTGTTCTGGTGTGAAGATTTCTATAATATCATTGAACTACTAAGGCTGGAATCCTGTTTCTATCAGTTGCCAGGGACAAGTGTATATAATCAAAGGGCATGACCTACCACTTCTTCATCATGGTAAGGACTTGATGGTTTTTCTCGCTGTCCCATTAGATGCAAGGTATGCTTCCAAATCTTGTTACTTCCAAGGCTCTGATCCAAAGCAAGGACTTTAGAGCCCAAACATTAAAGACTATGATCTCAACTGTGGATTGGCTGTCTAATCTCATTAGGTGCCTCAGTTCTGGTCTGAAAGTTCCCATAGCCATTGCAGTCATGCACTGCACATAGGCTGAGACTAACTAAAGGCATAGCCCTACACACACAGAGCAGTGGCACTGCGTTAGTGTTCAGAGTTTAATACAGCACCACACTCAAAGACAGAACAATGGAAAAACCTCTTAAAAACTGTGATGGCTGAATCTATTCTTCACTCAACTGTTAGAGCACTTGTCAAGAGGCAGGGAACACAGGTTCAGATTCCCTCTTCACTGCAGTAAGTTGAGCTCTACTTACTACTTCTTAGAAATGAACTGGTGTCCCTGCTCCCCAACTACTACTGTAATCCCAACTTTGTCTAAGCACAATTAGAATCCTTTCCACTTGCTCTCTTTCTAGACTCTTGAACTGTTTTTCCCCCCTTGCATAAATGGCTCAGTTTCAAAAAAATTGGTTGATACACCCTACCAGGAGATAAAAGATGGATCTTTTCCTGCCAAGAGCTGCCCTTAAGGCTCTAAGGGAAAATACCTACTACTGATTTGGAGAGTAGTCTTTAACCACCAAATCAACATGCAGGAGGGAGCCCTTTCCTCACATGCCCCTTGTCCTGCTTTATCCCAAAATACAGATTTTTTTCAAACAGTATCAGGAAGGTTGTGGCCAATACAGTTCTCACTAAAAAGTACAGGTATCTAAGATCCCATTCCAAGAGGAACACTCTTAAGTGGGATAAAAAATATTGATGGAAGAATTGGGTATCAGCAGGACTATACAGCACTGTGCAGAGTGCAAACTTACTGCAGTAGTGATGTTCACAGAGCTCTCTTGTAAAGGGTTTAAAATACCAGATGTTCTGTCATCTCCATTTCTGCATATAGCTGCGTTGAGAGGAGGTACTAAGCAAACTAAGTTAGCTACAAGATTAAACCACAGCATCAATTTTCCCTACAAATTACCTGTTTTGAAAAGGGAGCAGAGTATAGCTGGAATTGCATCTGTTCACGTGTAAGGTCTATGGGTAAGGCTGTGGTTGAGGTACGTAGCCCATGAAGAGCAAGAATTCAAACACTATTACATGTTATTCAACAACACAGCACTCTTTCAAAAAGCTAGTAACTGCCTATCTGAAAAAATAAAAAAGAAATAGCTCTAGCCTGTTATGAAAAGTGCATTGTTTTCACACGGTTGAACATGCTTTCACTATCACTAGTATCAGACTGAACTTACTCAGGACTTATATGTCATAAATGATGTGAGGTAAGGTCAGTTCAGTTCTTTGATACTTTAGATTTTTTTGAGAGAGACTTTATATGGAAAGGAATACTAATACCCATCTTGTTTCATGATAACTTTCACTAATAATCCCCCCATTGTCAGACCTGGATTAATCTATGAACTGTGTGAGGTCACACTTCCATTACGGTTCCAACAATTGGGAGTAGTTTTTCCTTAAGGGAAAAAAAAAATCTGAAAAAGGTAGGAGTCACAGATGCTTTTTAAGTCTTTTATTGCAAAAGGTATGGACATTTGCTGGCAGAATATTTGATCACATTCTCTACTTCACTGTTATCCAGAGGACACTGCATGCATTCAAGCTGAAAGCATAGGACAGTTTCCACTAGGCACCTGAGAAATTTCACAGGAAAGAAATGTCTTTCAAGTTGAAAGAGACAAGTTTCAAACTGTTCTCCTACTCTGGTGCCTTTTGCTTCCCAGAGTTACCTAGGAAATAAGAATTAAATCAGCTATAGTCATAGCCAACTGTAAACATTTTCCTGCGATGCAACAGAAAGTATCTAGATAATTGATCCTGAAGTGTTCTTTCCAGTTTTAAACAGGAAATGTCTTTCCTAAAGCAGGCAGTGCAATGAGTTATACCTGACTTGGCATCTACTAGTTAATGCTGTGTTATGCAGCAGAGGTGTATGACGCTTCCTCTCGTCTGGCTTACATCAAAAGAAAATGTCAGCTCTTACTTGGTCTCCAAGAGACTACCACACCTCCCAAAAGATTTTTCTTTTCGTCCTGCTCCCAAGTCCCGCATCATCTCAAACCACTTCTCTGCTCTTTCCAGACAAGAGCCAAGTCCCTTTTTCTTCCCGCCCCCTTGCCTGAAGGCATGACTAACAAGAATACATGCTGCTCTCAGTATTGCTGTTAATAACGAAAATATCTTCACATTTTGACTGACCCTCCACACGCAGAGCTCCAGGTGCATTTGAATTTCACTGATTTCAACGCCTTCCCGCAGGTCTGATAAAGGTTAATCATCTTTGGCAGACAGCAGTCCTGCACCAAATGGAACAAGTAATCCATTGCCAATCTAACAGGACACGTATTTTGCAACTGCAGCTGCTTAGTATCAGGAACTCACTGCAAGATAAAAGAGAGTTTAGAGGATGGTACCTTCACCAGTAAATGCATTTCAATAGAGAATAGATCAGAATACATTAATTAACAGCTGCATTTAGCTGCAGGTTATAATGGATTTCAAACTACTTGAACAGGACAAATGCAAAGATCTATCAAAGCATTAAGGCTGCAAGTCACAGATAACTAAATAACTCAGGATGATACTCCAGGCAGTTTAACTATTAAGTTAAAAGTCATGCTAACTGATCTAATAATACCAAGCATAAGAACATCTATGGTTACTTATTCTTTCTTAATAAATCAGCTGTAGATTATAAGGAAAATTTTTGCTTTCAGAAAGCCCTAGCAGATAGAACAATTCACAATTAACTTCCTTTCATGCAGTATGGTTTTAAGTTCCCCAGCAAAGCTGCAGATTGAAATTTTCCATCAAGATAGTGATTCCTCAGTAATGTGCACACAGACCTCAATATTCAAATCGATGTTAAGATACAGGGCCTTAGCAGAGATGGGTGCATAGTCATTTGTGTTAAAACAGAGTAGCAATTATAGCCCCCTGAGGCCCCTTGAGTTATTTTAATCACAAAAGCCAGAATGAACTTGTTTGCAACAAAGGCACCCTCAGTCCTTTCAGCTGGAAAGATATAGGTTGCTCTATTTAAACCAGCCAATTTGGAATGAGTTATTCACGCCCAGAGACATTACCCTTACTCCAGCAGTGAATATTTCAGTCAGTAACTATTCAACACTCCAGTATGTTCTAAAGAAGAGCTATCTAAAACTTTCAATGCTAAAGCACAATAACTTGTCACCACTCTACTTTCAGCTGTATTTCAGTAAAGGATATATATTTTTAATCCATTTGATATTGTTCTGAAAGCTATCCAGCCAATTCCATGTCAATCACTGCTGGATATGCTTTTACAGGAATAAAAGGCCTTCTGGCCTGATCCAAAACCAGCACTGGCAGAGTCCACAGTGTTCCTTGATAGCTGTTTTACATCATACCTATGTCTTCAGTCCTAATATATTTTTAGCAGACACTTAAGTGGAAGCAGCTCAGATGACTGTCTGACATTGACAACATGCTGATGATCAAAGTGTCCTCCCTGTCAAGCCAGGAAGAATACAATGTCTTCTCTGTCTTGCATTATACAAACCACAGAGATGCGGTACATGAAAAATGTAAGCAGTAAGTGCAGGTACAAGACCTTTAGGAGGCGTCCTGAGATGGAGCAGGAGGATCCTTATTCTCAGGCTCTGGAGGAGGAGCTGGCACACTTTCCTCTTTCTTCTGTGCAGCCAAAAATTCATGAATCGCCCTCTCTATCTGGGGCCTGAAGATGTGGTTTAGTTTTGGATCCACCACCTGAGAAATAATTCTGTCCACTCCAGCTTCCAGCATTCCTGACCTTGAACAAAGACAAAGGAGTCATTCAGCTCCTCTGAAAAACTTCTCCCCAATCTTCTCCAGTAATTCTCCAGAGCCCTCCTGTCAACTGCAATTAGCATTAACATGGTGAGAACTGCAGCCCACTCAGTAGATCCTTAACAGGGAGTTACTTCAATCACCTATTTCCCCCCACCCCCTCTCACTTCTCCCTACAGAATTAACAACTGACATCTGGTCTCCCAGGTACTTAAATGACGTGTTGGACAAGAGCCACTTTAATAGGGCTTATGTGGCAATGAGGTCAACATGAAAGCAAGCAAGCGCATTTTGGCACAAACAAGGGAAACAAGCTATTCTGAGGAGGAGGGCAGGTGAAAGCACAGTCTTTCTTTTGGCTGACTTGAGGGAGAAGAGGCCTTCCCCCTAATAACATTACTGTCACTCACTCCTTATAACTGTTAGTCTAGACAGATGGGTATTAATTATAAAAACAAGCACATGTAGCACACAGCAAAGTTTCTGGAACTGAACACTAGCAACTGAAGTGACTTATTACTTCAGGGGCAGTAGCAGACTCTTGGATTGTGGGGCACAGGCTGTCTAGCAGGCTTAAGTCATGTCTGCAAGGGAGCAGGGGACAGGAAATGGAGACGTTGCCTGGCGCTTGGAAAAGTAGCCACAAGACTAATAAGGTGATGAATGCTGGTCAGCGAGTGGGTGCAGGGTCGTGGCATATCACGTCACCTCCAGGTAACAGCACACGTATACGAGCATGCAACAAGGGACACACACATCCTGACGCCCTCAGTACTCAGTCTAGCAACTACAGGAGTGACAGGGACTCCTAATACTGTGCGTCTGTAATAGCCTACTTAGAGGGAGCACTTTACGTTCTTCTCGTTACAGGCTCTTTGATATAACAATTTTCAATTGTCCGCTTCATTCTAGTGGTGGAGTAACATGAAATAAGAGGAAGCATTGACAAACAGGACTCCAAGTAAAGACAGGAAATTCTGTACTTCCAGTGGACACCCCGTTCTCTAATTACGGATTAAACGAACTAATGCTACACAGTAATGATTTACAGGTTCTATCGAGTGCTCTGAAATACAGTTTCTTCTGCATGTGAGACATTCAAATAGCTTTCCTTATAAGCATAAATGCCATTATCAAGTTCCCTACTGCATCTCTCCCTGCCACTTTTACTATAAAGTTCTTATCCATGACTTTTAGTCAAACAAGCTAAGGCTCATGCTTCAGACTGCAACGAGTTAGCAGCAAGACATACTAAACCTAAACCTCTAAGCAGCATAGTTTAAGCTGGCTTTCCTGTCATGCTGTAAATGTACTTAATATTAAATAGCTGTACAAAAGCTACCCTCTGCTGCATGAAATCAGGCTAGCCCAGTTTGATTACTGCCTGCTAGTGGTCAGAATCTACTTAAGCTTTGGCATCTTCAGGATTTTTTCTTTAAGTGATGTAGGCTCTTCTCTTTTCTGAAAACAAACATCAAGGCCATTCAGCTCAGCACATCAGGTACAGTTTTGCTAGTGGGCATAGTGTTGGTTATTTGCAGCAATAACTTGGCTAGATAGTGCACATGAGTACTTCACCATGCTGCTCAATTCATGAAAATACAAATTTCAGGCAAAGCAGTAATGTAAGCATTTTTACAAGAGTTAACACATCATCCACTATTATAGTGAAACTTGGGAGAGCACAACAGAAAGTGTTGTGAAAAAACTTAATTCTGCAAATTCTTATTTGACTTAGATGATGACATATGGTAGCTATTTATTACTTACGAAATAGCATTATCATTATTTTACAGAAAACTGTTTACTCACTGAATCACACTCTGCCGTAACCCATTTCGTAACTGGTTTTTGTTCATTGTTGGATTCCATTCCTGCTTGTCCAGGTGGGTCGATACAAAGTTGTCTACTTTCTGCCTCAAATTTTGATAGGCTGGCTAAATAAATAAATAAATGAAAAAAATCTTGTTAAACAGCTAGAAGATCTCAAAACAATCCCCTGCCACAGTCCTTCATAGTATATCTTTTGTCATGAACACTACTGTTCTGTTATCTATATTCTCCATCCTTTCACTTTCTGAACAAAGGTAAGCTTGTTTTACCTAAGAACACAACTGGTAATTGCAAAGAACAGCTGGTCAGTGTGCTATTATAATAATTTAAATAGCTGGATAGATTGGTTTTAAAATTGTTGTCTGCTCGTAATATTACTTTGTGAAATGCAAACTGCCTGTGCAGACTAAGCAGAGTTCTTGTTGTCTAGAAACCGTCCATCACAGAATTCCTAGGAAGCCAGGAGTAAGACGAGTAATATTGTCACTAACAAAGAACTTATTTGCTTCTGTGACACTAACACAGAAGATAAGAATTATGCAGGTTTTATCAGTGGAAACTTAATTTCAGTGAACAGGAATTGAACTAACAAACCCATATGAATACAGAGGACCATCCAGATCCTGGTACCATGCAAAGAAAAGGAGAAAAGGGTGGCAACATTTAAATTTCAGGATTTGATATGCATATGGGATGACGAATGAATAGAAGTGCAGTGTCTGTCCCGGGCAGCATACATCTATCCTGACAAAGCTACTCTGAACTATGGCTGCTCTGTGCAGATGACCCTACAGCTTCAGGAATGGTTTTGCTATAGCTGCTGGGGTGGTCTAGAATGACGACTGTCTGTCCCAGAATAGGGCTCTTGCTGAACGCGTAATAGTTTGGGAAAGCAGACCAGCAGTGTTTAATTCTGACAGGGCAATTGTGAACAAGCCCATTTCAGTATTGCCAACACTCAGGAGTTCATGTTGTGCCTGAGGAAGAAATTAGTTTGAAACAACAGTCTGAAAACATCTACTCAAGAAAGGTTAAACATTTGTTTTGGAAATGTGGGAATTATGCTCAAGAGGAGCAGCGTTCTTATGGGAGACTGTTTTCCTAACAGGGCCTGGGCTAGAAAACTAAAGTCTGAGCCTGTTCTCTGGCTTGTTTTTCTTCTGGGGTGTCGCTATCGCTTCGAGCCAGGACGGCCTCTGGAGCAGCCAACCTGACGGAGGCCGCTCACAGCGGGGGCGTGAAACCCCACCGGCCGAGAGAGCAGCACTGCGGCTGCTGCACGCCAGCCTGGCCGGCCTCCCCGAACGCCGAGTGCGGGACACCGGGGCGAACCGGGGCCGGGATGTGCGGGTGCCCCTTCGGCCAACGGCAGCCGGGTTCCAGAGTCGGTGCCCGCAGCTCCGGCCCGCGGAGGGGACACCGGCCGTCCCGCCCCGCCGGCGATCCCCGGGGGCTGCCCGGGAGCCAGGCCGCCCGGTCCGGCGGCGCTACCTTGGTGTCCACGTCGGCCAGGCAGTCCCGGCGGAAGCCGTCGAACAGGCCGCGGCTCTTGAGCTGCTCCACGATGATGGCGATGAGCTGCGCGTCGCCGGGCGGCAGCGAGGCCGGGTCAGTGGCGCCGGGTCCCGAGCCGGAGGCCGCG
>VZTL01022888.1:34356-80291 GCA_013400535.1 Scopus umbretta
CCCGCGGCCCCCGGCCCCGCGACCGTCGCCGGCGGCGCGCCGCGTTCTGCGTGACCCTGGCGCGCTGCATCACGGGGAGGCGAGTCCTCCACAGGCGGCACATTTATAGGCCGCGTGCCGCTGTGTTAGGGAGAACTACAAATCCCAAGGTGCACCGCGACGGCATCCCCACAAGGCAGCGGGGGGCGGGCGCCTTGCTTTTGCGATGCATCTTGGGAATTGTAGTTCGCTTGGGGGGGCCGACAGTGCCGGCCGTCCCCCCCACCTCCACCAGCAGCCCGTCTGGGGACGGGGCTGCCCCGGCCGGCAGTTTGGTGTTGGCGCCGTTATGAGGCAGCCAGGTCGGTCACAGGACACTGAGCATGCAGAGCAGAGGCAGTCAGGCCTCTGCTCCACAGTTGCTGTGTTTGGGGCAGGGGGCCCTGGGTTTACCTCAGCATCGCGCAGGCCCCTCCGGACCTGTGGGTTGATGGTCTGGGATCCCCGTCCCGGGGATGCTCTCAGACTCCCCACAGGGTATCTGCCAGGCTGCAACTTCAGAGTGTTTTTCGGTGGTGTGGCGAGGAGAGCACTAATGTAAATTCAGAAAATAATCAATTTGTGTGGGATCATTCTGGATTTCCACCGGGACCTGAATTTCATTTGTTACACTGCTAGCAAAAGGCAGGGCAGCACCAAAGGCCAGCCGCGATACCGGTCCCTGCAGAGTGAATGTGCAAGGGAGACTCTGTTAAAGGTGCTTTCTCTGTTCTGTGTGCTTAGACTATTGGTGTCATTTATTGTTCTGATTACATCTGCAAGCTACAGGGTGCAAATTCTATGAATGATTTTTATTTCTTTCCTAGTCGCATTGCCAGGCAAATTGAACACAATAGGATATTCCCATCTTAACTGCAGGAGGACAAGCCGTGCCTGAATGTAATAATCCAGTCCTCCACTGCATAAGTACATCCTTACCTTTCTTTTTGTGTACTACTGAATAAGCAAAAAGATGGCAATGTTTTGCGTGCGATGCGTTGTCCTTCTCTACCTCATTAAAATTCAGCAACTCTGAGAAGCGGTTTAAGCTGTCCCTTTCCATCTGGCAGCTTTGAGGAGAGAAGAGGGAAAAAATGGTAGCGTGTACAGAGCCCAAGCTTTACGCTGACAAAAGCACCTCCTGCTGCTGCAGAGGCACAGGAGCGCTCTCCTCTGGAGCGGAAAAGCTGTCCCTCTGTCCAGACGCCTTGTCACTGACACTAGCCCGTCTTGGCTATCTCGAAGACGGGTATAAAACGCTCAGAAGTATCCGTGGAATCGCATTCCTGCCTGACAGCTGCCAGCAGTCCTTTCTCCCCAGCACTTGTGGCCAGCTCACGCCAGCACGGAGTTTGCTGACATCGCGCTGTCCCTCCACATGAAGATAACCCCGCACAGGAATGCGTGAACCTCACTGTCCTACCGCCCTGCCCCAGTGAGATCCACGGAGATGTGTCACTGTTCGTTCGAGCCCTGTGCTGATGCAGTACATACAGCAGCATCGCCAGGCCACACCGGAGACTTCTCTAAGCGGCGCGTAAACGCTTCTTGTAAGACAAAAATCTCGCATGAACCTGCGCCTCCTCATCCTGCATTTTTTCGGGGGCACGGCCCTGACTCCTCCCGCGGGCTGGGGACCCCGGGAGGGGTCTGGCGGGGGGGATTCCAGCAGGTGCCGGCTGGCGGGGGCCAGGAGCAGCAGCCCGGGCCGCTTTCCCCGCTGGGCAGCGGAGCGGAGCGGAGCGGTCCGCCACGGCCACGGCCACGGCCANGCGGCCGCGGTCCCCGGGCCGGCGCGTCCCGGCCCCCCCGCCGCCGTCACCCCGCGGGGCAGGGACGCAGCTCGGGGGCTGGCGTCGTCAGGGAACGAGCGGCAGGAGCCGGAGGGATGGTCCCGCTCTGCCCTCGTAAATCGCAGCCGCGTAGGCAGCGGCAGAACAGGAGCTCGGGAGAAGGCGGTTATTTTTCGCACGAGTTTCCCGCTGTGCTGGGAAGGGCTCCTTCCCTCTGCACGGCTGAGGGGCTGGGAGTGAGCCACCTCGAAGGCAAACCCGGCCTCTCAGCAGCGCGCTGCATTCAGGAGGACCCAGCCCAGGATTTACTGGGGACTGCCACAAGTGCAAACTCCTCTCAATGAACAAATTACTCAAAGACACTGTGAGCATCCCTGATGCAGGAGAGGTAAAGCCTTAGTGCAGACCTCTCATACCTGGGATGTCTCCCAGCTGCAGCTTCTTGCTTCAGTCAGATGCTGTCACCATCCCCAGCCATGGCAGCTTGGCTGGAACTGGTGCTGAGAAGGGAGAGCAGTGCTGATGCTGCTCTTACTAGCAAAGCACTGCTCACAGTCCCTCTGTTAGGCCTCTTCCTTTACCTGTAGGTGGATGCAGTGATCTGTTTCTCAGCACGGCACAAAGGGACACGCAATTGCATGGGGGAAGGGGTAAACCTGGTAGTTAGCGGGGACAAGGAGGATTCACCGGGTTCCTCTTACAGGTTGGCTGGCTGTGTGACCTAGGCCAAACAGTGTTTCATAGTTTTGAGATCTGTAGCTGGGGCACAAGAAAAACATAGCATTTAATCTAGTCTATGAGGGTATTTTTGCCCAACATCACAGCACACGGGCAAGCATATTAAACTGTGGTGTCTTAAATAAAGCAGCCTATCCGCCAGGGAGGAGAACTGTGGACCTCTCCTTGCATCAGATCTCTAGTACAAAATTTGAGATCTGTGAACTCTCCTATACCCCTGCCCTCAAGGAAAGCTCTAGGCAGTTCGCACAGTTCAGATCAGCAGGAGACTCAGGAAGGGAGAAATCTTACCTGTTTGCTGCTGCTGTTGAAGACACAGTTCTCATGATGGGATAAATGCTTAGGCTGTGGGGGGAAGCAAACTTGTAAACTTTAGGGAGAAAGTTTATTTCAGGAGAAAAAAAAGTAGAAAAAAAGTTGCTTAGAAAGTTATTTGGATCAAAAGGACAATCAAAGCAATGATTTTTTAGTCTTATTGCCCTATGTTACAGTCCCCCTGAAACCCCTTTGGTTGACTAGGGAGATGAGGATACTTAATTGTAATTTCAATTTGCAAAGGACCATCCTTCCAGAGTCAAAATTTCTATCACAGATGATCAGAGCCAGAGCTTGGTCCCTTTTTTGTCAGTGTTTGCCTTTCAGGTTTCCTCCTTTCTCAGCCCCCGTTCTGCACTCCCCCTCCTGTCACCACTATCACAAGAGCTGTAAACCAGCACCTCTTTCCATGGAAATTCTGATATCACAGGGAAAAAGTGACCCTCTGCTACAGCTGCCTACAAAGAGTTCATGGATGTTGCAACTTGCTGACAAAACCAAGTTGTTCCATAAAAGCGGTATGAATGAAGTCTGGTTTCATGGGTGCTCGAGTCCTTTCTGGTCCTTAAAGCCATCACTAAAAACTGCACTGTTGTGCAGTTCCTGTGTGATCCTTCTGTCTTGCAAGGGATGGTGTAGCTGGCAGTCTGGTGCTCGCTGTGCAGCATACAGAGTAGTGGAGTCCTGCCTGAGTTTTCCTCGGCGATGACGCTCATTTGGGTCCCTGTCCACCCAGCTTCTGATTTTCATTAAGTCTGTAGAAATGCAATTACCGTTGAGGGGTGTATCCTGTATTCTGTTTTATCGCTCTGCAGACATGCAAGTTTTTTCCCTTCCTCAGCAGTGAAGACCAGCTTTCTACCTTTGTTCATGCTTTTGCCTGATACCAGCCCTGGTATAATCTGCCCATCTCCAGTGCTTGGGAACCGATCTGCTGGAGAGGCAGAAAAAGCCAGAGTATATTGTAAACCATGTTTCATACAGCATTGTTGGCTCTTGCATGTTTGGCAAGATTTCTTCCTTAGAAAACATGTGTAGCTTTTTTCCTACAGAAGAATTTGAGATGGAAGCCCCTGATCATGAGGATTTGGGGTGCGGGCAATCACTGTGGGTGGGAAGAGGGGAAGGCTCATTTTCCTCTTGGCGTTTTCCACCTCCAGCTCCTGTATCGTTGTTAAAAGACAGAGACTGTACGGAGAAGACATAGTTGGCAGTTTTCTCTTCCTTGTCCTGACAACCTCTGGCTGCAAATTAAAAGCCAGTTACTGGGTCTAGTTTCTAACAGTGTTGCCCTTGCCACTGATTAGACAGAGAAACCTGGAATAGGTGGCTGTGGCCAGGCACTGTATGTGCCAAAATGCAGACAGAATTACCGTGGGGACCATTGCACAGGCAGGGGGTGAACCTACATATTCATGCACTCCCACTGCCTCTCTCATGCACACATGTGCACATGCATTCAGATTGCTAGCAACAAAATGATTGAACTCTGGCCATTTTAACTGAAAAACTGTAGTGTTCTAGCAACAGTGCTGGGTTTCCTGATAGACTAGGTCACAGAGGATTGAAGAGGAACTATGATTTTCCATTGCCTGAGTGTTTTGGGTTTGGCAATAGCATAAGGAGCTAAATGTATTAGGGAAAAATTAGATGTCAAAGCTGTAATAGTAAATCACAAGCTGTATCAGTTAATTCGGGAGTAGGGTCTGGGAGCAGAGGCTGCCTGGGATGGTTCTGAAATTGCAGGTAATGCTTTCAGTATAAAGGCTCAGATGTCCATCTAAAGACAATGAATGGGGACTTGAACTCTCGGTGCTCCAAGATGTCCCTCATTACCAGTTCTGCAGAGCTCAGTGCTGGAAGGGATTTGGGACAGAGAAAGAGAGACAAATCTCTTCTGAAATGAGGAATCGGGGTAGTGTGAAACTAAGTCCAGGTTAACCCCAAGAGGAGATTAGACAAAGCTCCGTAGATATGCTGGCATTCCCTTCTCTGAATGGAATTTCCCCTCTGTAAATCCAACTTATTTATATATAAAAAAGGTTCAAATTAATTTTAAAGATTGCTTTTCCAATATTAATGTAGGAGAAGCCCCCTAGGAATCTTGCCATACTATCAGAACTAAAGGGAAACCATTTCAGGGCCTTACTGAAGTTGCACTTCAGATTTTGTTTCCCAGCCTAGCAGGGTCAAAATGTGCATCTGACAGAAGTGTATTTTTTGCAAGGGAAAGTAACATCAGTGCTAGGTTTCTTCACCACCTCCTTCCATTTTCTCTGCAGGAAAGGCTTTCTGGGTTGGAAATGGTGTTACAGGAGGTAGAGAAGGCCATGAACAGGGCACACTTCTGCTCCAGCAATTCTGTGTCCCTGTAAAATGCTGCTGAAGCTAGAGTTATCGAGACAGCCGTAGCTTGTGCAACACATAAAAACAGCTGCTCCTGGGTAGGAGCTGTAGAAGCTGCCTCCCTTTCTCCCTGCGCTGGGACCTCCAGCAGTACAGACCCAAATCTGGTTTGCTGTTATTAGCAGGTGAGCTTTTTCCCTCGTGTGTTTGCAACCTAGATATTGCCCTGATACATCTGTGCATGAGGACTATAATGTGCGATTTAGTATGAGCTGACTATAAACCAAGGTGAATCCAGCAGCAGTGTCAATGAGACTAAATTTGCTCTTCTCTGTTAGAAGCACACAAGCAACGCCTGCTGGCTTTGGGCCAAGTTTGCCTACTTTTTTAGGGTTCTATCGTTTTGCAGAAGATCAGATTCTGCTCCTTTCATATGGTAGGATGGAGCTGTGCTCAGGAATACAACCCTAGTCCTCTGCACTGTGGTGGTAACTACAGAGCAGCACAAAAACCTGTAAAGTAGAAAAAATGCATGCGTGAGAGTTTGGTCCGTTTGGTGTCACCAGTTCCAAGCTCGCTATTTGATCTTTGCAGCAAACCTTGAACTAGTTAATGCAGTATTCACCGTGTGTTTGGATGGATCGGGGTCAGCGCTGCGGTGAGCTTTCTTTGGCAGCCAGAGGAAGTGCCAGAGTTTTTAGATCCTGTAGATTTACAGAATGAACAGCTTGGCTACACAGGTGGCAAATTATTGAAAGAGTTGAGAAGTCAGAGGAATGTTCCCCAGCCCATAATTCTCTCCTGAAGAATGTGCACCATGCACCCAGCCTGCCAACCTTTCAGAGGATCCAGAGTCCTGGAAGAAAACGTGTATTCCCTGCACGTTTGCTGTTCGTGCTGTGCAACATATTATCCATGGAACACATGCTGTATATATGACACACTTTCTGAATCGGCCTCAGCTCTGACTAAGACCCCAATCCTGCAAATGTTCTAATGGTAATGATTCCAGTACAATAGATTTACACTTGAGGGTCAGTTTTTATGTATTGCTTGCAAGACTGGGACGTCTAGTATTATAAATATTACTGGCGCAAAATCCTGTATTGTAATTTATATAATGATTTACTTTATACATAAATATATATAGGTGTGTGTGCGTGCATATGCATAATATACCTTTAGAAGCACCTGGGTGTTATAACAGCAGGTATATAGAGACTTAGGTAGACAGAATTTGTATACAACGTGCCCATCTCCAGAATGGTGTTTTATTCAAGGTTTCTGCCTTGTAACTGAAACAACTTGGAACTCAAAGTACTGTATCTTTAAGTACCTAAGAAAAATATATTTGTAAAACAGAGCCGCTGCAGAACTTTTCAGAGGAGATGCATGCTGTGTCCTCAAACAGAAATGTCAGTTGTTCATTCTTATATCATTGTTTCCATTATTATGAAAGACTAAAAGCATGTGGGAAAAATAATATAAATATTATTGACATATAGGCAGAAGGGGGTAATTTTCCATACTAGATCATCAAATGAAACCTTGTAGTGTATCTGTGTTGTATAATACGTTGGAATAACTGGCTTTCATTTGGGGTTTTCACATGTTTTATAAATGTTTATAAAAAAATTCCAATTAAGTTGATGAATTCAGTAACCACCCCACTATGCAAGGAAATACAGCTTTTTGGTGGTAAAATGAATTGCTTGTGATTGCTCTGGAATGTAGTGTCAGAGACGGGAATAAAACCGAGAAACCTAGACAATCCGTGCAAACTGCTGGACAAAATCATGTTTCTCAAAGTGCAATATTCAGTTTTCTTGCCTGAGCCTGAGAAGTATCTCACTTTCCATACCGCAGATTTTACTATTGAGGGCAGTACTGCTATAAAAACCACTATGAGGAGTGATGTGCATGGGATAAAGTGCAGCTGATTTCTGATCTTTCTGTTTTCATATCTGTGTCAGGATAACATACTATGATAGTCTGTGGTCCCTTGCTTGTTTCTACTGCATTGTCTTTCCAGAATTTCTTCCCTGGAATTCTTTATAGTTTTGAACCTGAGCAGGGTTTGAGCCTTTTCTTCTCCTTGCCCTATCCTACCTCAAACTGGGGAATGAAACCCCATATTTAGAGTTTCTGAGCGGGAGGAAAGCGTGACACACTGTAAGCATTTAGGGACCTAATGCTGTCTGACAGCTGGTTGGAAATACACTGGTGTCAGAAAGGAAGCCAGCTGTTCACTTACCTTCTGCAGAGAGGCAAGAACTAGACTGTCACATCCAGGAGTAGAGGACCAATTACCCTGACATTAGAGGATGAAAAGATGAAAACAAGTATGCTGAAAATTAATTTCTTTTGCCCCTCTGTTTCATGCATCCATCAGCAGTACATCTGGGCATCATGGATCTAATTTAAAAGTGTAATTTCTATCCCAAAAGATTATATTCACTGTACTTCTTGCTCTCAAGTCAGGTTCAAGGGGGAGCAAACATGGAGTAGAGGTTATTTCTACCTTTGTATGCTGGTTCTGGAGCTCTGCTTTAGCCTATTTATTTGTGGATATGCACGTATGTATATCTATGCGTTGCCTCATAACACATTTTATGCTCTACATAAGTTACTTGTCCCTTATTTACAGCTTGCAGTTTTCTTCCCTTCTCCAAGGACCTGCAGCTCTTGACCTTTTAGCCTAGTAAATTATTTACACATGAAACAGTGAATCAAAATGATGGGTCTCAGGAAGATGCTGCTTATTCTCAAGGAACAAAAACACATTTCTTCATGAAATCTCCTTCCTGAGGCTTTCATTTTAGGCTTGTGTGTCCTGTCCTCCTCATCCCTTCCCATTATGAGAAGGAGAGGCACTCCTTTTTCACACGGCTGTTCCATTTGCAAAGGGAAATGTTTTTCTGCCTCTAATTTTAAAATATCCCCTTGGTATTTTGGGGATGGGGTGAGAGGACATTGGTTTGATATCTTTCTGGAACTGGAAAACAATGAAAGAATGCAAAGAAAAGGTGTGTATAACAGCCCAAGTTGCTACGGAAATCCCAAACTGAGGGAGATGCCGGCAGAGTTAGAAATGCTTAAAGCTCTAAACTAAAAACTGTCTGCTCTGCAGAGCTTCTGGCTGCCCAAACACTCATTCTTTGTATGAACAACTCCGCCTGACACAAAGGCTGGTTGGCTCTGATGCCCTGGACATTGTGTCTGGAGAGCATGGCCATGGACATGATTTGACACACTCGGCTGTGAACTCATTTGGGATTTGAGAGGCCGTCGGTATTCCTGTATTTACTCATTGTGGGTCTTAAGGCAAGGCAGCTCAGAGGAAACACTTTCCAACATGTTTGCTTTTTAGGCCCATTGGTGTCTGGCTGCCCAGGTGACATACTTTGGGGTTAATTTTAAAATTGTCCAAAGCCCCCAGATCCATCTTAAGTCTGTAACCTACAGGAACTTCCCACTTTTAAAGTCTGAAATAAAAATGCTTCATGCTGGATATTTAAAAAAAAAAAAAAAGTTACTTCCCATCAAGGGCTTCTAGAAAAGGTTATTTTTCATACACTGTAAAGTACACATAACACTACTTCTCAGTAAAGCTCTTACAGATTCTTTGATGAAAGGCGCTATTGTAAGTGAGACAATTGTGCACACAGGGTGATGGGGGAATTTTTTTTTTCCTAGAGCTATATTAATCAAATCGAGAAAATGGTGTTATAGTCCTTGTAGCAAATACCTCGTTGATACTCACATAGTTTTATCTGCAGTACAGAGAAAACATACGCAGAGAAATGTGAACCCAAGAAACAAAGTGGATTGAAAACAGAAAGTTATTTAAATACTATGATTTCTTACCACAGGATTTTGCCCATTGGAGGAATGTGGGAAAATAAACATGAAGACAACATTTGAAAAGCAAAGATTTGTTTTGGAATTATCTCTATCAGCTTTTTGTTTTGTTTTGTTTTGTTTTTTAAACAGTGTTTCCCTTCACATTAAAAGGTTGGAACATGTCAAGTACCCCCTTTTCTGAAACCGCCCTGGTTCTGAGTCAAAAAAGGAAAAAGGAAGTATTCTGACATTATAAAACTGAGCATTTTCTCAGATTAAAGTGGTTTATTTTCTCAAGAGCATAAGGTATTTTATAATTCATGCATATTTCATGAGCAAAGTGGCCAGTTTGTGGATATTTCATGAGAAATGAAATTTCTACATCATTAAATGGCTAGAGAGTAAATTGAAGAGGAACATGTATAATTTTTATGTGAGCTTTTAGATTCATTTGTTGTAGTTCTAGAAACTCTAATGTGATTTGATAGTCTTGCTACTGCTACCACTCATGGAAAGGTGAGTTACACCTGTCTTGTAGTGGCATACAACATCCCAAATGTTGTATCAAGGGAAAGAAAGACTTATGTAAAGGGTTTTTCACCACATGGCTCTGAAAGGAATATCAGGTTCGTAATTGTCTCCTATAAATTTTACACTTAAAAAAAAAAAAAAAATAAAAGCTGGGCTTGATCATGAAATCCTTGGAGTGAAAAATATCTTATTTCTTCCTCCCTACATATGACTGCATAAAATTACCTTCTTTTGAGCTTTGTGCAATGCTCAGCGCTCATCATTTGACTAATGCAAAGTAGCCAAACACACTGCAGCTGGTATTTGAGATCCTTTTATCAATCTTTCTTCATACACATGCACACAGAGACAGAAGTTAGTTTCCTTTAGGCAATCCAGAGCCCTGGGAGAGTGACAATTTCTTTGATTGCTTATTGTAGCTGTAGAACTGGAGATAAAAGTTTAATGCATTCTTATTGTCTCAGTGCTTTTAAGTATTCAGCTGCACTGAGCAATGCATCTTCATCCATGTAACCAACTGAATGTAGTGGTTTAAGATTAACAGATACAATGTCAGTGCTGTTACCTTTTTTTGTTGGTGCTCAAGAAATCATTTGCATTTGAGGTAAGCGTAGCTGTAACAGTCCCTGGCAGATGGGGAATGCACAGCTCAGGTACGAGACAATGCAAAGAACCCAGTTAATAGAGGCAATAGCAGCAATTCACAAATACGATGCTACTGTAACAAATGATGGGCAAATTGACTTGGAAAAACTGGGACTGACCCAAAATTCACCTATGGAAATCTGCTGTTGTTGAGCTGCTGGGCTAAGCACATTTGTTGAGGGTGAGTGCTGGGCCACGAGCATGGGTCAGCTGAACGCCTGCTTCTCAGAGTGGAGACACGGCTGAGATGGATCCCTTGTCTTCACCATTTGCTCCATTTTCCTAGAGGGAAGTGAGAGAATTGTTTTAACCAAGAACGAAATTGCAAGGCTGCTCTCATTAGGTAGAAACAAAAGAAGACAGGCTGAGTTTTAGGCTGTCCTAATTTTAGATTGACAGTTAAATATTTCTCCTGCCTTTTGTCACAGCACTGGTTTTCCCTTGCAGCTCCTAGGAAGATGCTTTATTGTGCTATTTTTCTGGCATTTCCTCTCCCCTCTCCTAACCACCATTCAGCTCTTGTTGCAAAAGGGAGGTCAGGAGAATAATGCCCTTTTGCTGACACATGGGTAACCCAATCCTCCGCCCTGTTGGTCTGCTGTGCTGAATTCCAACTCATCTGATTGCACTGAGGGCTATTGTACCGTCCCTGCCATCAGAGCTGGGTAATTGATATGCTTGAAGGGACTTTAATGAGGAAAAAAGCTAATTAGTTAATGTAAGGAGTGAAAAATAAGTCCGACAACCTTGTAGTCCATTTTGTTCCATTGCGGCTTCCCACAGTGCTTAGCATGGAGCCTAATTTTGAGCTGAGCGTGACTGAATTGAAAGCTTGGCAAATCCTAGCAGCAACTGCAAAGCAGAACTGGGGTGAAGTTCAGGGCTTGGGTCTTAGCTGTGCTTGGAGAGGATGGGGTGTGTGCTGGCACGCACTAGGGAGTCTGCTCTGGCAAGTATGTATGAAGCAGGGAGGGGTGCTGGGGAGCTGCTGTGCAAACTCTGAAATTAGGAGATTCTTCTAAAGGGGCTGCTGAGGATGAAGGTCCCTGTGTTGGCCAAGCAGGCTCACAGCAGCAGGGAGGAAAGTGTCATTGTGGAGATGTGGTACCTCAACCTGTATACCTAAATGTTTCCAGTAACCTCTGCTATCCTCAGGCACACGCAAATTTTCCAAGGTCCACGTAGTTTGGTGGGATATAGCCTTACCACTCCCATGAGGAATGGAAGGGGATGCGGAGGGGGAGAGCAGAACTGTAGAAACTATACTCTGGTGGAAGAAGTGAGCAAAAGGAACTATAAGAAAATAAGGCAAAGAATGAAAAAGCATACAAAACAGATGTTGAATCTGAACTTCACATTCCAGGTATTTGTAGAGATTAGTTAAAGCTGGTCAAGAGACAAAGGTAGACTGGTCTAGGCCAGAAATTGTGTCTTTTGGGTAGCGTGATGAGGGACTGGAAGTGTCATGATGCAGCTCAGGATTCCAAGTGACACTGGTGTAAGTATCTACCACTGTTCCTTTCACTGACATCTTTGGTTTTTTTGGAAGCTGACGTTAAAAAAAAAATACAGTCAGAATAGTCCATCCTCTTTATCAAGTGGATTCAAAAGAACAAGCTCAGCATTCAAAGGTGTCTCATCTGTGGTTTCCTGAAACCTCTCTGAATCCATCCTGGCATAGCACAGTCCTCACCTTTTTAGCCCTGGGAAAAAAAAAGTCCAAAGTGGATCAGAGAGATTGGCCTAGATAATCTCTCCAGCCCTTCATTTTGTTCACTGGTTTAATGCTCCCCCCATACTTGGACATGGTGAAACTAACTAAGCTGATTTGTGCCCCCCTGCATGGGGAGGAGAGGTCAGAAGGTTTGAAGATTTCAAAGACCACCAAAGTCTGTGGAAGTTTCCTCCCTGACTCTGATGGATGCTGAGTCTGTCCTTTAGAGAGGAAACCACAACGAGGAAGGAGAGAAGGAATGGGAAAGAAGAAGGAAAAAGAAATGGGATAGGAATAAGACAGCAAAGAGATACATAATTGAATATGGCTTAATAGTGTTTGTTCTGAGTAAGATATGCTTCCCAATGTGGCCTTCGGGTTTCTATTCTTTGTGCAGAAATCCAGTTTCTTCTAGCCAGTCCTGTAAATACCACCTGCTTCTGGTGATTTAGATAATGAGACCAGACCTTGGGCACAACTGGGGCTGAGGCTGATCAAAGTGGGACAGCAGTAAGAGCTTATCAATTATTTGAGAGGGAAGAGTCAATAAAAAGCCTTTTTCAATATAAATATAATCTTGTTGAATGTGGTGGGACTCTGGGGAGTGAGCTGTTCACACGAGATGAAACTCTTCTAGTTGTTGGTGATAACTAATGTTTGAAGACATTTTTGAGATATTGATCTAATAGCTGCTGCTTTGTCCTTGCTTGCCTCAGCCCTGTCTTTAGAGCCTGGGAATGGTAGACAGCCGTGCTCTGTAGGCCAGTGTATTTCCAGATCCCAGTTCCTTATTACATAGTCCTGGTACCCTTTTCCCTGTGACCAAATTCCTCTTCCCCAGGGGCTGTTCATCCTAGAGTCTCATCAGAGCAGGAAGGCAATGAGAAGGAAGTCTTCAGGTTTAGGAAGAAGGTATTCACACAACCAAATGCCTGCCACTCTGCTGTTGGTACCATCTCCCTTGACAGTTCCTTAAGCACTCTGAAATTGTGTAGAGTCCAGGCATGTCTGGAGTATTGTGTCAAGTTCTGGGCTTGACAGGACAAGAGACATGTGGAGCTGCTGGAAAGAGTCCAGCAAAGGGCCACTAAGATGATTAAGGGACTGGAACGTCTCTCCTATGAGGAGAAGCTGAGAGCTGGGACTGTTCAGTGTGGAGAAGAGAAGGCTCAGAGGGGATCTCATCAATATGTACAAACACCTGAAGCGATGGTGTAAAGAAGACAGAGCCAGACTCTTTCCACTGCTGCCCAGTGGCAGAACAAAAGGCAATGGGCACACACTGAAACATGAGGGTCCATCTGAACATAAGAAAACACTTCTGCTGTGGAGGTGACAGAATACTGGAGCAGGCTGCCCAGAGAGTTTGTAGACTCTCCATCATTGGAGATCTTGAAAAGCTGTATGGACATGATCCTGGGCTGTGGGTGGCCCTGTTTGAGCATGGACTTGGACCAGATGACCTCCAGAGGTCCCTGCTAACCTCAACCAATCTGCGACTCTGTGACATGTGTTTGCGTGGGCCTGCTTTCTCCCGAGTATGCTTGTTTCCACATTAAACCACGTGTTCTGTAGCAAAGGTGACCAGATGAGCAGATCAGGTGCACTGGCCTTGTTGCCTGTGCCTCTGTGTCTGTGCACCCTTTGCTCAAAAAATGCTTGTTAGCATGCACACACACAAAAAGCGGCTCACACACGATCGCAGTATAGTCACAGGTGCGTCACGCCTACGCTCTCCCTGTGTTGCTAGTGCTGGTGCAGCTAAATGTTTGTTAGCAACCATGCGAAATTTTCCCAGAAAGGTCCTTTTAAAAGGAAAACTTGAGAAAGGGAAGGCTACTTACTCTCCTGTCTTGTAAAAGAGGTGCAAAGCTGCCATTAACAAATGGTCAGCTTCAAGACTTGGGTTTCTCAGACCTTTTCCATTTGCTTTTGCGCTCTGGACACTTCATGGTATCTATGTATCTTAACGGTATCTATGTAATTTAAATGGCAACATCCTGATATGTGAATATTCATCATGTCAGTGTTCTGAGTGTCACACTTGCCACGTTCTAGGTGTGCTCATTAAATAGTCTGTGTCAGAAGAATCATTATCAGATACAGCTACAAATATGATACTATCTGGAACTTAATATTTTTTGCCTGTGTATCTGACTGCAAAATCTAGGTAGTTCCTTACTGTGTGTGCTTTCAGCCTGGTTTCCAGATTGTGCAGCTTGACTGCCTGTGTATCCACTGCTCCCTTTTCACCTCAGAAAAAGCTTTTGGCCAGATTTCAGCTAGACTCATCAAATCACAAAGAGAATGAAGTTCCTACAAATTTTATGAAAACTGATGACTGGATAGTAGAGAAAGTCCAAAATTAGTCCCCCAGCGAGAGCAAAATAGGCAGAATTTAGCTATCAGCCACTGTTTGTAGCTCCCAGACAGCCAATAAACAAGTTTATAGTTGTAACCCAGCTATCGCTTCTGCTCCCTCTTGCTCTGCCAAGCAGAAAGGAGATGTGGGAGGGAGATCCTGGCTTTTGGGAGAGGGAGGGAACATTGTACTGGGGAAAAAAGTTCAGGGACAAAGGACACAAAGCTATAGGGAACCAGGCTTCACTACTTCTGGTGCGCTTGGAATAACTTGTTTTGATAAGTAGATCAAGTAGGCCTTAAAAAAAAAAGCAGGCCTTAAAAAAATAAAATCAATGATAGCAACCAGTGCTCCCTAGCAACCCTACAAAAACAAAGCAGTCCATGCCATTTAGTTTTCATGAGCAACAGTCTCTGCTTCATTACAGTAACAGATTTAAGTTTGAGCCTTTCAGGGGGTTCCCGGTAAGCAGAGAGCATGGGAAGGATACTGGCTTGGCCCTGCATGATGGTGTCAAATCCTGAATTCCTTTCATAGAGAAGTTAATGGAAGAACTGGTTGTACAGGGAATTCTGACTTAGGGTTTGTGTTGTGCTGTTTAAGAACTGAGCAGCTGTAGCAGTCATGTGTATGGACATGGGACAATTATAAAGCTTCTCTGCTTCCTTGCCTCACCGCATACTTTGTCTGTGGAGTACAAAAGATACAGGAACTTAATCTCATATTAAACCACTTCTTATATAATAATTACCATGAGTGTGCCCATGAGATGTACTAGTTAGGATTCAGTTCAGATTGCTTATCTGAGCACGGCTCTCTCAAAATCCTTCCTCTAGGGCTGAAACTTTCTCAATGGCATTTACATAGGGGCAGATCTATCATTTTAGGAAAGTAAGTTTAATGAGCCAAAGGAGCAAGGTTTGATGATAGATCACATGTGGCGCAGGGGGAAAAGAGGCAGAACCCCTTCTGCAGGATTTACAGTTTGTGCCTGGGTGGGAGCAGCAGTCATTTGTGTATCCTGTGGGACTGAGGTACTCTGACATTTATACTGTAAATAGCCCTCAAGCTTTCTGTGACTTGACATCTCTGCCCATCCTATGTGTGGGTGAGGTTAACACCAGTTTGCTTCTAATAAGGTGGAAAGCAGTACAGAAGTGTCAGCCTCCTTCTTTCCATCCTCCGGGGCTCAGGTCACTGCTGGCTGACTGAAGGGGCACCCATTGCCCTTTCCCAAAAAATAAGCTGTTAGCTTTTACCTCCCTTCTGGAAAATGAAAACAGTGTGTGCCAGAGCAAGAAACTCCTGCATGGAAGACATGCCCCTATCACACAGAAAAGAGCTGCAAGAAGTGCTGGATTTCCCCTGGCCCACTTCCCTTGAGGGTTCACATGGCATTTGGGAACACAAGGCAAAAAGTGGAGCCCTTGGAGGGGAGCACTGAGGCTTCAAAACAGGAGCTTTCCCTGTGCTGCAGTGGCAAAGGTGGCAAATACACATGGGTTGCAACTCCCCTGCCAGATGCTCAGTGTTGGGGACTACCTGGGTTAAAATGTTACTAAATCTGATTAACTGGGTTTGATACCTCCTTGCTGGGGTTGATGGGAGGCAAACCACTTGCATTTCTATTATTCATGCGTGGCTGGATCTTACAGGCCTCCGGTGCAAATTTTCAAGTCTGTCCCATATTGCAGTCCTGATTCAATGGCTTGGGGAGGTCTGCAGGACCACAGGGTAACCTGGGCTTGTTCTGCTCCTACCATGCACCTGCTCCACCTCCTCTCTCATCCAGCCTATCTATACCTTGCTGTAGCTCATCCCCAGAATGAAAGCACATCCTGTATTTATACGTTGAATATTCAGACAGAGGCACACACTCAATGTGAAAGCAGCATGTTCACATGCTGCACGGGATGGACCTGTTGGCATTCCCGTATCAAGTGTGCAACTTGCACAGTTAGCTCCTGTCTTGCCTTCCTCCTCCGCTAGTGCTGCCTCTTGCAGCTGAGCACAACCACCTCCCTCCCCCTTTGTGACCCCACACTCAAGACGCTGCCCAGCTGCCTCTGGCATGTGGGGTTATGCAGAAACAGAAAGGCGAGCATGCTGTGCTGCAAATAGCCGATGAGCCATTCAGCACCCCCTGCTCTCATCAGCCTGTGCTAGTGTGTTAGGATGTTAGTGAGCATGCATTGCAGCTCCAGCTTGCCCCTGGGATCCCCTGCCACAACCCAGCATCAGCTTGCCAAACACAGGCCCTCACCTTGCATATTGGAGAAGAAACGTCCCCGGTCTGACACACTGACTGTACATGCTGTCTTGCAGGAGAGTTTGATAATATTTACTAAGTTTTGTAATGACCTCTGGGATCCCTGAACAGACTTGGGCACACCATATGAGGCTTCTTTTTTGGCTGAGATCTATTTGCACAGAACAGATTCAAATCCCAGCTCAGGGGAGTTTGCAGAGTGGGGTACAATTGAGGAACACATGGAACAGACCTGAGGAAACTGCTCCAATCCTCTGCAGAAAGAAACAGCTGAATTTCAAATGTGCTGAGTGGCTACTGTTGTGGGCCACAAAGGGTCCCTGGAGTTGTAAAACCTGCAAATCCCATCCCTTTACCCCACCATGACTTTTCAGCGCCCCATATAAAGATGCTGCGTCACAGCATGCCTATGCACTGCTGTCACGCTACAACATAAACACTGCCGAGCTGCGGCTTCGTAACCTCGTTCCAGCAGGCGAGCTCCCAAGAGGAGGCATCCCCAGAACACACTCCAAAACAGGCAGCCGGGAACAGAAAGTTCAGGGCAAGCTTCAAGCACTTGCAAGTTCTGCTGCAGTGTCCTTGAATGCCCTCCCTCTGCCCCAAGTGTTTGCCTCTCATGCTTTCAGCTTCTACAGCTTAATCCATTTTACGAAATATTCCCTTCCTGTTTCTCTCCACCTTGTCAGCTCTCCAGCTCTGCTCCAGCCTCATCTCCTACAGCCTTTCCTTTCTTCCTTGCCTCTACCTTTTGAGATTGCTCTTTCCTGTGAGGGCTTTGGATCTGAAGTACAAATCTGTTCCTCGTCTTGCGACTCTGCATCATGGTTTTCTCTCATTTTGCTCCCTCAGTTGCTTTGTCATGCAAAGCATTTGGGACAATGTGGTTGTAAGATGTGATTAAAAATACTGTTCGATCTGTCTGGGCACAGAGAAGTATCAATCCCCATTAAAGTTTGGGGTGCGGGGATTTGGAGGTGAGGATATGCCAGTTCAAAGGTACATAAAGCCAATTTGCATTTTGAACTATTTTTCCCAAATGCTTGCCTCTCTGGAGTAATAAGGTGTTGTTTGCTTCAGTAGTTCCTGCAGTATTTATATTTCCCATTGTTAAAATGCAACAAACTCAGCATGGATTTCAAGGTGAGGATTTCTAGGCATGTCTCCTTAGTGGTCACTGTATCAGGTCATCACAGACTGAGACAGGAACTTAGAGCCTGAGAGCTGATTTTATCAAGAGTTAGTGCAAAATGGGCGGTAGCAGATCTTGGGGAATGCTGCTTAATGCAGTGCTTAAAGTAAGCAAACAGGAACTTCTGTATGGCAGTGTTCAGGAGCTCCACATGTATAGTTTAGGGAATACTGGGTTCTGTGGGCTGTGTGTTTGAAAGTGCAATGCAAATGGGAAGTCGTCACTTGGAGCAGTATCATTTCAAAATTTTCCCCAAACTAGAAATAGAAAACCTCATAGTCAGAACTTTTCCATGAAGGTGGAGATGTGCCAAGCTCTTTTTGATCCTCCTCTGTTCTCTGTATTAAAATTAAGCCAGATTCTTATTTCATTTGTACCACTGGAAATCATGAGAACTGTTAATTCTGAATACTTAGAAAGCTTTCAAATAATGAGTTGACAGTCCTAGAAATTAATACTATTAGCAGCTCAACTTCAGTACAGTTATTCCATATTGACACAGGTACAAGTAAGGCAAGATTTGGTCCTTAAGGAAACTTTATTATGGCTTTGCAGCACACACAGAGAGAAGAATTGATTTAGTGGATTGGAAATATTCTTCTCCGAGGTTTCCCTGGGTGGACTTCAGTGCACACACCCCAATCTAGTTGCACCTGAAGTGGGATCAGTAGAGATGAATGGTGATGAATGGTGTTACAAGAAGAGGAGAAGTGAGAATATTAACATGACATTTTCCCTCTTATTGCATCTAAAGCATCTGATCCACAGCAGCCATCTGGACACATAAGCTCTCAGGAACTCCAGTGTCATTGCCTTGGGCTGTGCAGACCTTGGACATTGCTGACTTGGAGAATTTCCCTTCTAGGAATGATCCCCACCTTCCCTCCTGCCTCACCAGTGCTGCAACCAAGAATGCCGTAGCTGCTTGGGAGGGATGCCAAAGAAAGCCTACAATATATGGAGAGCTGACCTTGGGCTCTTTGGCTGTGTGCCATAGGCCAAGACACCATCATCCTGTAAAATAAACACCTCCTCATCCTTAGCACTGCAACATCTGTGAGGGATAAAGGCCAAACTGACTGCTGATGCTGCCAAACTGTCACCCCATTACAGCGCTGGGGGAATCTCAGCCACTCATCCCAGCCCTGACTGATGTCTCCCAGCTTGGGTAATGAGATGCAAACGCTTTGATTTGCACGCCTGCAGCAGACAGACCTGTCCCAGTGGAGCAGCCATATGTGCAAACTTCAGGTGTCCTCGCTAGGACTGCATATGCTTTAACGTGATTTATTTTTTTGGAACTCTGTTGCCTTTGCTGCCAGACTGTATAATGTCTTTTCAGCTTGTCCCCTGGCATCTGAGATTCCATTTTAATGGAGTTTATCTTGTTGCCCTCTAAAATGGAATGTGAGTGGATGGTTCCTCATTTCTGTTAAGGGAACAGATAGTGACCTGCCTTGCCAGCCTACAAAATGCCCTGGCAATGCTGGCTGTAGGTTCCTAGGGTGGCAGACAGGACTCAGCCTCTAAAACCTGGTCCTATTGGTTTGGATTGAGAAAATGCCTATACGTAGATCTTGATTCAGATCCATGCATTGTGTTCTGTATCAGCCTTCAAAAGCTGTGCTGGGTGCCCATAAGTATGTAGAGTGGCTGGGGGGGGGCAGTTCAGGGTGGAATGACCCCAGGTAAAAGTGGCCGTACCATGATTTTTTGGTGAATTGAAGCTTTCATTAAAGCCAACAACATTTGAGGGATCTTCAGTCCTTATTACTTGAGGAAGGTCTTCTACAGATGAACCAGCGCAGGATGCTGCTGTTAATCTCACTAAAGCAACAGCTTGACAAAATGGCCCTTTGGCAATGGCAGGGTATAAATGTCCCACAGCTGCTCTGGCTTTTGTGTGCATGCGTGTGTGGCAGGACTTGGGAAATCTGGAGCTGCTGGATTTGCCATCGCAGGGACTGGGGGACACATGGCACTCAGCATTCCCAGGTGATACTGACAGGTCATGGGTTGCAGAAAGGGCAGGCTGTACATAGCCACTCCAAACCTGGAGACTGGGCCTGGATACTAAATTCCTTTGCCTCAGGTCCTCTAAGACAAATCTTCCATGCGATGCCCATGTATTTTCTGGTTTTACAGGACAGCTTCAAAATCAAGACATCTGACATTAGCATTGAAATTTCTGTAGGTTCATTGCCACTGATCTTCCTTTCATGTGGCTGTTCTTTGAATAAAGGCTGTTTTATGAATGATGATATACAATGGTAATCAGTGTTGACATTACAGATAATTAAATCCTTTTAAAGGGTAAAACTTGTGTCCTGGTGATCTTGCCACAAATTCCAGTTTGCCATTTTGCATGGGTTGCTGTATCTTTTAAGTAGCTGTGTTTCTTGTGTATTGTGAAGGACTCTGCTATTTTGGAGGACAAAAGATTCACGTATAAAATTAGCATATTTATAGATTATGTAAATATTAATATAATTTATACCAAAGCATCATGTGCTGCACAAATATAATCTCTGCTCCTGCCATCACTCCTCATGTGACCCATATGCACTTCATCATAAACTACCTGAGGCTTTACTGTGGCCTCAGATATCCCAATCAATCACTAAGAGGATCTGGAGTGCAAAACAAGACACAGAGCATCTACCAGAAAAATTCACACCTCCTGTCTTCGTTTTTCCTGAACAAAAACCTCCCCAAACTCATAAAATATGTCAAAGTAACACCAATAGAAATGCTTGCTGCATGTGGGTATGTTTATGTAAAGTTTCTGTCACTTGGTACTTCTGCCTGTCACCCAGTTATGAAATTAATGTAAGAGCTTGTATCATGGTGAAGAGCACAGAAAATTTGTACCTGTATGTGTGTGCACACCATTTAGGCCCACATTAATTTCCAGTCTTTGTCTTTGCAGTGCAGAGTGCCTAGGGAGGCAGGTACCAACAGTGTCAGCCATGCAACATGTGGCCAGGCATGTCTTTGGGCTTTTCAACTTTCTGCTATGCTGGGCTGTCAGCTTTGTTCTTCTCAGCTGTTTCCATGCAAGCTGAAACTACACTCCTGGCCAGTTAGTTTAGCTCCACTAGCCCTAACCTGGGCTGTGACTTCCGACTGGGGAGCCGTTTCCACAGACCTGGGCAATATTTAGTGGAGTTGCTGTTGTCCACTTCCCAGGGACAGAATAAGTGCGAGTGGTGTGTGTTTTGAGTAATCATGGGAACTTGAAGTCTATTGGTATAGACTGTGGATGATACAGTTCTGTTGCAGATGAGGGTCACCAAGTAAGTACTATGTGAGCAAACGTATAAACAATTCGAATGTCTGATGTGCCTAAACCAAGGGAGCATCATCTTTGAGATGGAGTTTTATGGGATGTCTGAACATGGAGGGTTTTTTGTCCTGGCTTCTTCAGTTAGGTGGAATCAAACTAGTTAATGAAATCCGGCTGCATGTTTAAATCGCCCCTTGCACATTCTGCTGCCATCTGAAACTGGGGACACTAATCTCGCTGGAATTAGGCAGGCTGGTTTTGTATGATCTGCTGTTACTGCAGTTGACAGCGATAATGTAAGAAGCAGGGAACAGCCTACAGTTTGTTTTGGTTTTTTTTTTAAATTTTTTTCGGGGAGGGGGGCAATTGGGTTTTTACAGCTGGCAAGCCGAACACACAGTCCTTCAGATGTGCCGAGACACATGACAGGGCAGTCACACAGGCAGAAAGCTATTTGCTGCCATGTTTCCATGCTTGCAAGGTACAAAGGATCAAATTCATGGAGGTTTTTTTAAAAGGGGGTTACCCTAGGGATGAATTTGGCCCAGGGAGGAGGCTATAAAGCGACAAGAAACAACACAGAAGGGGGAAATGAGAGCAATTAAAAAAATGAACCTGCTTGACCCTAATTTTGCAAATCTCTAGCTGTCAAAGAACGTACCTCAACTAATTATGTTTGGATGTGAAATTATGGAATCATTATAGCTCTGATTACACAGGTCCCCCAGCTCTTGCCTGCCATGGTGTCTGGGTGTGTGTGCTTTCTAATGTGATCTTTCATTTTACATTTGCTTTCTTGTTTTAGCTGTCCAGTTCTCCAGCATTATCTAGAAATAGGCCTCCAAAAAAGAAATAATTGTATCCCACATCTGAAATGTGCTATCCTCAGCTGTCCTCCCTCCTTTCTCTTTCTCCTTTTGGCCTTTGGAGACCGGAGTCACTGCTGTAGTTGGGCAATTATGCTTCAAAGCTGAGAACTGCACTGAACTTTGCCAAAAACTGCTGAAGCAAGCGAAGAACTCTGGCTTTGAACATATGGCATGGAAGTGCAATCACTTCCCAGTCAAATGCTCTCGGGGTAAGAGCAGGGCAGCTAAATTTGACATAATAAGCTAATATGAATGTTGGGTGGTTGAGAAACTTCGAGTTTGGGTAGCAAATTAAGTGTAGTCTCTCTGATGCAAAATGTGTCTTCGGTTCCAGGATAAGGTCTGAGGTATAAAGACTCAGGATTTCTGGGTGTTTCTGAAAAAAACATTTTCAAATTTGGTCAGCTCAAAATATACCCCCTTGTTTTATTTTTAATTTTTTTTTCCATTCTCTAACACAGCTGCTTGCAAAGTCCATGCTCTTTTTCCTTTAATAGTCAGACTGCCAAGATGCTCTGCATAGTGTAAGAATAATTCAGCTTTCCAAACTTTTATCAGGGACCTTGCTCTAAGAAATCAATATGACCTGCCATCCCCAAGCAACTCTGAAAACAAACCCTTGCCTGCAGCTCTGATAATCAGGAGCAACTCTGCAGCAAGAAATTAATGGGCACAGCCTTGCACTTGTCGTTCTGAGCCTCCGCGTCCCTACTCCAGCGAGGGCAGTTGAGCAAGGCATGACTGTCAGGACACAGCACCTGTAACCCTGTCCTTGTCAGCAACTTTACATTAATGAACCAACTTTCTATGTCTGCAACAAAACGGCTGGGGAAAACAATCAAAACAACTCTCTGCTGGAAAACACCACTCCCAAAATAGATTTTGGAGAGATTATTGCATGAAACAGCACAGAGAGGAAAGGATGATTCAGAAAATAGCTTGCAACAGTCCTTTAAGCAGCTTGGGGTAAATAATGCAGGAAGGAAGGGAAACTGTAGACTCTAAATGGATGTAATGGAGGGTCTCGTCAGCACCTGAAATGTCTTTGGAGACCTTCCAGCAGCAAGGAAACACACCACAGACATAACTAGTTNAGGGAGCAGGGCTGAGTCACGGGCTTGAGGGAAACCCTGAGCTTCAGTTCAGTGAAGCCACCAGCCACAAGCAAATGTAAAGTGAAGGCTCAGGTATCTTCTGTGCAATTCCTGCTGCAGATAGCAGAGGTGCACAGAGAGGAGCAGAGAGGGGGATTTGGTCATTCAAGGCTCAGAGGTGAGAGGATGTTCAA
This sequence comes from Scopus umbretta, assembly GCA_013400535.1. Taxonomy (NCBI): domain Eukaryota; kingdom Metazoa; phylum Chordata; class Aves; order Pelecaniformes; family Scopidae; genus Scopus; species Scopus umbretta. The sequence continues at coordinate 57,566 of VZTL01022888.1, forward strand.
ATTGCCTCCCTGTTTCACACGGACCAGGATCCTTCATAGCTCTCTTATACTGCCTGACCTCCACAGCACACTCAGGAATATCTTCTGCAGGTCGGCTGCTGGTCTGTGCAGCGGTGACCCTGCTGAACAACAGGAGTGGGGCTGCAGGTAGGGCCGAAAATTTCTTCTGTGGCACCCTGAGATTGCTGCTAGCTTTCCAGGATTTTGCCTTCCTGGCCTCCCCAGCTAAGTGATTGTATCTGTGTCCCAGAATGATGTGATCTGGCAGCACGGTTAATTGAGTTAAGTGAACTGATACAGAACAGGTATCCTGTACTGTTACCACTACCACTGAGAGAGACATTGCTGTCTCTAGGTCTTGTTTGTTAAACATTTTAGATTTTTTTCTCTTTTTTTTTGAATTTTATGGCCATAAATTTAAAAAAAAAAAAAAAAGAGCTTTAATCAGGAAGGAGATGAAGACCCAGAGGGTGAATGTTAACTGATAAGAACATAGTAGTGTTAGGAATAGGACCACGTGCCCCTGACCTCTCATCACCTAGTACAACGACATTGTAACATGAAAGCAGCCCTTCACTTGCAATGACAAGATGACTGAAATAGAGTTAAAACTTTTCTTTCAAGGCCTCTTTGTCCTTTGTTTGCCCCTTCTAGGAGGTGGTCTTAAAGCAGTGCCCACATGAGCCCAGAGACCTGCTGTGTTGCTTTCCAGAAAGAATTTGTGCTCATTACAGAAATGGGCAGCAGATTATTTCAGGTCTATATTTTCTGCATCCTGAAAAGTGTTTATGGAAGCAGGTTGCGTGCTTCATCATCGTTCCAAACAGACACTTGCAAATGTATCCTCGCTGAGACATTAATGTGTGTCAATGTGCGTGTATAAGCAGCAGTGTTTGCATGCTTAATCGGGCACGTGGCCTTTGTTAATTAGACAGTCAGTTAATGCTTTATGTCTGTGGGTCTGCATGTGCAATCATTTGCCCAGAACCTCATTAATTTTACTGGCTGCCCCTCCTGTTGGAGTTCACAAATCAAGCTGAGCATGCACACAAATCCCTTTGAATAGGTTTCTCTAATAAAGCAAATCAGGCATCAGAGGAAACTCTCAGAGAATATTGAAAACAACAAAGCTATAAAGGCCGACCTGGTGATTTTGCAAAGCGGCTTTGTGCTATCAGATGGGAGCTGCAAAGATCAGTTGAGAATTCCCCTTTGCAGCTACAGGCAAGCAGGACTCCTCTGTCTTCCAGTTACTTGCTGTGCATATCTATGTATATACACCTATACATAAACGTGCAGTCATTGTCCCTATGAATTTTTTGTGCATACTCAGAGTAGATGTCTCCTCTGAGACTTCTGCCTGTAGGATGCAGCATCTTCCAAATACCACATCTAAAGAAATAGCCTCAGTTCACAATAACCCAGGTAGCACAGACTTGAAGTACTCTTGTAGATGTGAATTGTGTGTATACAAGGGCAGATTGTTTCCACATGCTCATTCTCAACCCAGGAGAAAGGAAAGCAGCCAAGGGGCTTTCTTGAGAGTGGAATTAGAGAAATATCATTATCACTCACTGTTCTAGGCTATGGTCAAATGCAGCAATGAGGCCTCTGGGACTGGTGGTGGCTGTGGACATTTGCAAGGGAAGATCTTCCTTCTTCGTGATCAACAGATCGGTAGGGTGGAGGTATAGGAGATTCTTCCTTTCTTTTCTCTTTGAACTACAAAGCAATGAGCATCACTGAAACACAGCCTAGAACAGATGACCAGGTGAAATCTTCATTCCCAGTGCAGACAGTATTTCACTCAGGATCTTCTGGACATCATTCCATGTTATTGCTACCCCAGATAGCCTCTTCTATAGATAGAAAGATGAAAATGCTTCAGGAGCAGCAGCCTCTCTTCCCCTCCTCGCTGCCAGTGTGTTTGAGCTCCTCTGCTTGCGTTATACACCTCTATTGGCGGAGGCACAGCATGAGTTGTGACTATGCTTTTGCCATCTGCACTGCAGTCCCCATTACGGATGCAGCGCTGAGCAGCTTATTTCACAACTGACTGAAGACAAGGGTATAAGCCCATGTGTGTATATGAGGTTATTCCTTTCATCATTTAAAATTGATTTGGACTTGGCAAGGTAGAGGGTTCAAATTGGGAAAAGCTGCTCACGTAAATGTTCTCTGCAAAAATAAAAGGACTCATAATTTTTAAAGGACCAACCTACAGCACAGATATGGACATAATTAAAAAATGGGTTAGACCTGCACTGTATAAAAGCCTAGCTGTGTATTTTAGCTACATTCCTAAACTGAACTGTTTGTCTGGACTAACCCTGCGCTATGGGAGTGTTATTTCAGTACTGCAAATACACAAGAATACATGTGGAAATGTGGTAATTACATGGCTTGGTTCCACCAATATCTCCAAACTGGACTGTGCTATTACTGTGCTAAGGGATAACTGTGATGTAGCAAGGGAGAAGTGACAGTGAAACTGAGATCTTAAAATAGAGAGGGGCTATTTTGCTCGCCCCCCCACCCCAGCCCAGCTGTGCTTGCATAAATCTAGACTTAGTTCAGATGTTACAGGAGTTCCAATTGCTTTGGAAAAAAATAAATCAGTTGTAGTTATTGTGAAATAAATGTCTCTCTGCCCTGGCTGGGTTGCTGGGAGGGCTGGGGTGAGACAGACAGGCTGATGGGTCTTTAGCTGTCCTGAAACAGCTCCAGAAGTAATGTTTAATCAAAGCAAGCTGACATTTGTCTATTGAATTGTTATCAGAATTGCTTAGTCATTCATGTGCCATTGTGTTTCAGGATGGAGAGCAAGGGATTTAGTCAGCTTGACATGAGCTGCTCCCAGCCATTAGCATTTCCCCAACATCCGACTGATATCTTCATTTCATGCTGCTAAACAAGTTACCTTGAGGCCAAGGTACTGATGAACCCCTCTGCAAAAGGTTTCTTGTTAGAGCATCCCTGGGAGATATTTTCTTCTTTATTATCACTTGGCGCACTGGCTCTCCAGCCTCTTGTGAGCGTCTTGGGGGATGAAGGGGTCTGCCTGCTCTTTGCCTGCTGCTTTGGTTTCACGCCACCATAAATAACACTAAAGATCTCCAGTAAACACTACCAGCTCCACCTTTGCTGCAAATAGGCACGGAGGCTCAGGAGACTGGCTGTGGGATTGCTGGCATTTGAAATCAGTTTGGATCAGAAGTCTTTGCCTCCTCTTTCTGCTGGGTCTCAAGAAACAGCCACTCTTAATTTTTAGGCTGTGTGTGGGAGGAAGAGCAGAGGTGTTATTTGGAGTGGAGAGGGGGTGGCTGAGTGAAGAAAGAAGGGATGTCTAGTTCGTGTGTGTGTATGTGCGAGGGAGAGGCAGACAGACAGACAGACAAAGCGAATGTGTTGCTGAATGCAGGAGTGAAAGCTGGGGAAGGTGTAGCCATAGAAACACTGTGTGCTTAGTAATAATGGTTCAGAGCAATACAGCCCATTTCTTCAGCGTAGGGGAACCAGAATATTTCCGTGATATTTTAGGTCTGTGCTTGTGTGCATCTGCCCTTGGGTATGCACATGCATATCTTACATGTGTCTGTGGCTGCTGGTAAATACATAAATGTCCATAAGGACAGAAAGTACCTGGGTAAGTGGCACGGTACTGTTTAAAGAAAGATATACTGATCCAAGAGAAAGGCTGGAGTGGAGCCCTGGGCTTTATCAAATAGCTGAGGAGAAGGGGAAGCAAAGCAGTGGCAAGGGACATGCAAGTGGAGCAGGTAGAGATGGGAGGTGGTGTCTCACCGCTGCCCAAAATATGCCTGTTCCCCTCTGGGAGCAGAACAGTACCATGGAAAAAGCCTCTTTCCTTCTGCAGACAGAGACTCTTTGCCTGGGTGGGTACAGGGTGGGCCATGGGTGTTCTCTGCGGGTGTAGGTTTATCCTTGGTTTCAGCTGATCTAAGTCTGTGCTGTTGGGTCATGTGCTCTCCCTGGTGCCAAAATCAGCTCTCGAGTGATTTGCCAGATTAGGAATCTGATCCCTCTGAAAACTAACCTGGCAGAAAGGGAAAAGACAAACAGATAGTTTCCAGCTGGATCAGTTCCCTGGCTTGGCTGATGCTCATGCCAACAGAAGGACAAAGGTAGGGACAGGAGAGAAGTGAAAATACCTCTTTCCTTGGCAGTTTGAACTAAAATCAGCTTAATTACAAAACCACTGCTCCCTGTCCCTGTCTACACCAAAAAAGCTAGGAGCTGGGATGAGGGGGGCATAGTGAGCTAACTTTCCACCCAATGAAATATTGCTGTGCTTGCTGGGAGCTCAGCGGCAATGTTGGAAAGGAAAGCCAGCCAGTAACAGTGCAATCCCTTACCTCTGATTTTGGGCACAGTTTGCATGAAGTATATTAGTTAAGAGGTCGATGTCCATGAATCTCCACTGACTGCTCCACAGCCCTGGCATTCCCAGCAGGTCTGGGAAAGAGTCAGTGTGGAGGTGAATGTCCGTATATTGGGCTGAAAAAATGTTAAACTTAATCTGGACAAGAGGAAAGAAAAACTATAGCCACGACATGCTTCAGGTTGCGTCTTTTAAATTGAAATGGCAAGCTGAAAATTTGGGGTTTTCTTGAGTGTATCTTTCCAGGAAAAAATAATTACATTGGGGTTTGCTCTTTTTAATACAGTTCCTGTTTAGACGTTGCCATGTTGCTCTGCTGTCTAGTGAATGTGCAAAACTGATAGGTGACTGTGCAAATCAAATTGATGTTGCACGCGCGTGTCACAAAAACATCGGTGTCTCACAAACTGTTGTAGTGGTACAGATGAGATACAGGGGCAGTGAGGAGCAGTGGAGGGTGAGAGAATAGCTGCAGAGAGCACCACTGCCTTGCATCCTGCAATGGGGGCCTGAGGTCGGGCTGAGGCTCCCATGGCTGTGCCTGGCTTTCAGCTTCTTTCCTGCATCCTCTGTGTTTTTTTGCTTCTCCCCTCCCTGAGCACTGCAGCCCAAACCCAAAACAGTAACTAGAGGAAACCTCTGACTGCATAGTTCTCATTCCTGAGCTGAGTTGCATATGGCTTGGCTTTGGGTGGAGATGTGCTTGTGTTCAAGCTTGGTTTTACTCTTCTTGTTTCTAACCTGAGTGAAGCATAACTGTCATACTCCCTAGCCTTGCTGAGTCCTGAGCCTCTCACGGCAGCACTGGTGCCAGTGGTGGTGAAATGCTCCCAGCCCTGAAATCTGTGAGGCTGTGTGCTGGCCTCCAAACCCAAGCCCCAGCACCTGCAAGACAGGAGTGTCTAGCACAGGGAGGAGATAGGTAACTTCTGTATCTCTGTACCTCTGCTCTAAGGTGGTTATAGGTGACCCCAGTGCATACACTTTGTGCAGTTATATTTGTTATGAGAAGATATCCCTGTATGTGAGGAGTAAGCATATGTAATGTCAAAGCCTTTTGCATATGTGCTCAAGATGTCACGTTGGTGAGCCTGCTTGGTTTAATGGTATGTGTGAGAAAATAATGGACGTGACCCGGCAGCTCTAACTTGGGCAAAACTTCTGTTTGGGAATGAATATAAACAGAGATGGAATCTCTGATTCCAGCCTTCTGTATTTAATGGTAGGTTTTATTTTGCATGGCCTTGCTTTGAAATAATTTGTGTCTTTGTGCTTCTATGAAATCAGAGGGTTTTTTTTAATGCCGCAAGCCTGGGAGGCGTTTTCTGAGGGAAAGTGCATAGACAGGACCTTCATTTCTTCTGAGCAAGCATACAGTAAATGTACTGCTTTGAAATGTCACTGGTTCCCCTATTGGGAAAAAAAATGAAGCAAAACTGGAGTGGATGAAAAAAAAAAATCATGGAACTTCAAACTCTGGTATTCTCTTACAAAAAAATAACAGTGCCCCCAGAAGTTAGTGTAAGGGATAATAAAGCTGTGCTTGAAACACCCAGGCAAGAAACACTGATGATTTAGTGGGTGACAGGAAATCCTTTTTCCTGCTTCTGGCAAAAAATACGGAGTGTGAAGCAGATAACTCTGCTGCGTGCACCTCTCTAATTGGGATGTTGCATGAACACTTCATATCCTCTTTCTGGCAATGGGATTTATCCAGAGTTAATCCCCCTTGTTGTGTGCTCCCCAGTGATAGCAAAGGGCAGAGAGCAGAGGAAACCATCCTGCTCCACCAGCTGCAGCTGGGCCTCACGGGAGGTTCGATGTGGGAAATGAGGGGCTCTGACCCACCAACCCCTTCCCTTAGTCCCAGCATGACCTGGCCAAAACCAATCCTGCCTTCAGCCCTGCCCCCTGCCCCTCTTGGAGATCCCCAGCCCGCTGTGAGGAGGTCTGTGCAGCCACTTCCTGAACTGCACGGGTTTATGGCATTTTGAGGTAAACTGTCACCTAATTTAGGTTTATCTTTGAACACTGGTTGTAAACTGCTCATCAGACACAGCTCCCAAGGGTAGGGTAGATGGACCCAGGTTTACTCTGCTCATTCCCCATCTGCCTAGATGGGACTGGCTGTGATACTGGCCTTACAGGCACAAGAGTGTGGCAAATATCATAACTATGTATCATAACTATAAATGAGATACCGTCTATATTTTTCAGTGCTTCCATGCTATAGTAGAAACAGCAATAGGTTTTCTCTTGCTTTGTTGGTTTTATCTATTTCAGCTCTAAGCCCTTACCACAAATTACTATTTTATACACCACGTCCCTGCAGCGATGTGGCAATATCCAGACACCATGCAATCTGGGGCTGCTGTAATCCCAGGAAAAATTATCCCTGCACACTTCAGCTGGATGTCAGACTTGGGGCAAGGGAGGACTCGAAGGGGAATTACTTGGGCAGGTGACATCTGGCCGGAGAGGAGCCCAGTCTCCCCGCTGCGGTGCAGGAGCCGCTCAAGGATGTTTGATTTTGAAGTCCCCTGGAAGGGAAAGGTATCACATGGCACCATGGCCGGGTTATTCCTCACAGACATGCTGCTTGTTGTGGGTGGGCTTGCTGCAAGTCATGCCCTGCCTGAAGGCACAGGGAGCCGAAGAAAGGTTTTGTTATCTCACAAACCCGATGGCTGGAGTCTGGGTAGGATCCTGTCACGTGGGCCCTGTGGCAGGTCTTGGGGTGGAAGATGGTTGAGATGTACTGTTGCACCAGAAAAAAATAACAACCATATTTCTTCCCCCTCAAACAAGCACATTAATCAATTAAAATCAATGTAAGTATTCTCAGAATTGGGGAACACGTCCTTCATCTTTATGTCTCTTAGGAAAAAAATGTATATGGGAAAGGCAGCTCTTTTCTACTCCCCCTGAAAGCCGATGAAGCGAGCTTGTTGTGTACAGAAGGTCACAAAGGACAGGGTTTCTGTGTGTGCAGCAAAGAGCAGCAAACACTGCCAAAAGTTCTGCATCTACAAATTGAGATGTTCCCTCACTTTTTCATTGAATTACCCAGAGCTTCTGGGTCTGGGAGGCTTGGGCTGGATGCTTGATGGGAACAGATGTTCTTCCAAAATTTCCAGTACGTTTTGTTTCACATCAAACCAGGAATAGCACAAGAACAATCTTTTGTAGTAGCTGGTGCCTCCTGGCCCGGGCCCCAGCCACAATGCAGGCATGCAGAGGCTGATGCTGCAGTGAAACATGCTGAAGAGAGCAAGATGGAATTTTCTGGACCTTGAAAAAAAGGCTTTAAACCGCGTGCCAGAGTTCATACTGGTTCTGCCAGTAATTCTCCATCCTGGCTTTAGTAACTGGAGTTCCAGTTGGGGTGTGTTTTTTAAGGAGAAACTGGTTACTAGTTTCTGATAGGCCTGGCTCAGGATGGGTATGCTGTCTTGGACTGAGATCTCAGAGTATATTTTCAGACTGGGCTTATCCAAGTGTAATGTGTTGAATGCACCTCTTTGTTCCAAATTATCTCCGTGCTCTGGAGAAATATTGTTGCTGGTTTTGCCTCTTAAGCCCAGCTTTTCCCCAGATCTGACTTCCTCTAGTCCTTTTCTGCACCAAGAGATGCAGCTCCATCTTCTTGTTCACATCTGGTGTCAGCAGCATGTAGTTGTCTTGTAGAAGTGTTTCAGGTCAGTGGGTAGCTAACAGCTGAGGTAGCTTCAGTGGATACACACTGCTGAAAGAAACTCCCCTTTAGGAGGAAGGATGTTATTTAAAATGCTACACAAGTGAAAGAAGCCCCAAACCCAAATGCAAACCACAGACCTTCTCTAGGGAAAGCTGCTGAGGTACACACCTTAAGTGCTGGTATGGGAGGCAGCTAGATCCCTTGCATTTGCTTCTGATATTTTCTTGTTCTTATTATGGGTGTTTCCACATATTTACTGAGACGCTCCCAGTGCACAGTGCCAGTGCTTGTACAAGCTTTCCTGGCATAAACGGAGACTGCTGTGATCTGAGGAGCAGCACCTGGCACCACCCTTGTCTCTGATGTTGTCCATCAGCATGTCAAGATGCTGCCACTTGTCCTTTTGTTTCTTGGCCAGGGAAGAGATCCTCCCCACACCCCATTTCAGTTTTCATCTCCATTTTCTAAGCACTGAACCCATCATGTTAATTTGTGTAGTCCACCAAGGCTGCCAGTTACTTAGGAAAGTCTGTATCTTCAAATCCCCTGATTTATGAACTCAGAAAGGTTACCCCTTGGTCCTGGGCACAGCTTAGTCTTTTGAAAATGCTTGAAAGCTTAATATAACAATAATCACCGTAACTAAGGAAATACAGCAAACCGAAAATTTGCAGTGACCACGCATCTGTGTGTACGTAAGCTTTAAACTAGTAGCCTAGGATGTCTACATACTTGGTACTCCAAGCAACGTGCCTGCTTGCAGCAAGGTGAAGCCCAGGTTGGGCTGTCAGCTCCTTGAAAACTTGGAAATGCTCACATTCCTTACTCACTTTGGATTCTACACTACTGTGGATCAGCTTTAAAGCTCAGCTAAAAGTTGCATTATTGGCATGACATGTAATGACTGTCATGTAGATATACCCACACTTAGGCCTTTTCTTCACAAGATTCTGATGACTCCAGCAAACGTGGGTTACCTTTACACAATGCAACGCAAGATGCAATACAATATTTCTCCTGCCCTCTAGAGTCTGGATTTTGCCTCGTAGTGGGGTGGGATATCATCATCAGACCAGGATATGGTCCATAATAGGCATTTTTAACAGCCTACCAAAAACCATCAGGACTGAGACATGATGGTTGGTCTTTTTCCCATGTTTTTTGCAAACATATAAATATATATATATATATGGCTGAGCCAGATTCATGCTGTCATGCTGGCAGGTGCAGGGAGGTATATTTATTTTTCTGAGCTGCAAAAGCCACTTCCCTTGCTAAAGTGCTTTGCTAGGGGAGAAGCTGGCTGTGTTTCCAGCCGCCTTCTCCCTGGGGTCCCTGGCAGAGCAGTTCACAGGATAGTCCCTCCACTCTGGCCATGCCCACTCCAGTCAGCTCCATCTGCTCTGGGACCATGTGCATGGCCAGTCCTCACCAGAGGGGAGGTTAAGACTGCCGCGTACTGTTAATTTTGGCAGCTTTCCCCCCACCACCACCCCTTTGTTACTGCTGGGAGCCCTGCACCCTGTCTCCTATTAGCAGAAGCTGGCACAAATTAAAAACAAATTTAGCCTTGGTGTCTGTGTTCTCAGTGAACTTCACCTCAGCTGATTGTTTTTACGGCTTGTTGACAAAATGGTACGTGTGTGCGGGGAGTCTATTGCAGGTCCCTGAAAAATGCCAAATGAGTCACTTTGGGAATGCTAAAACACATCCCTCCACATGCAACATGTATATGTGCCTGCGTTTGGGAGACAGCGGGGTGAGAGCAGGGCACTCACCACAATTACTTGTCTCAGTAAAAAAATTTTTTTTTTCTTTTTCTGGTACGTGTGCTCTAGCTGCTTTGTCGTGATAACTGCATCTGCTGTTTCAGGCTCATCATAATCAAACCTCCCCCCCCTCACCCTCATCTCTGAGTTGCCAGGCAGCGGACTGATGGCTTCAACGCCCATTGGGAACCCATTACTCAACTCATCTTGTGCTCGGGATTATTCACATTCTGCTGATGATATTTACGGTCACAGCTGCTAAAACGGTGTTTGCAAATTTATGCTGATTTGATTAGCTAGTTTAGTCATCATAGCTTCTAAGAGCAGGATCTGGCCATAAAATTGCTTTCTGCTGCATGTGACTCGCTAATGGTGTCTCACATGAGAGCACGAGCCTCAGCACAGTGCAAAGGCTGCAAGAGGCCATATGGTGCATTGAGAGTCCCCTCCACTATCTCCAGAAAATTTTATACCCTCTGCAACTGCACCACAGGCAAAGGATTATCAGCTCTGTTGAACTGTGTAACTACTCATCCACCTTAATGATATACCAGAAAGTTAACAGGGTTTTCAGTAAAACTAGCCCTAAATCAGCTGTGCATGTGGTTTCCTTACTCTGTGTCATCTTTTGTCCCGTAGGCTGGTCAGAAGCTTCTCTGCCACTTGCAGAGCTGTTTGGAGCATGGTGGCAGCCCATAGATTTGTGCTCTCATAGTTATATCCAACCTACTCTGGTTTTGTTTCTGTTGGCTGCCCCTTGAGTGAGAGATGCAATCCCCAGTAACACTTTGAACCTCTTTTTGAGGCCTCTGCCTGATGGATTTTGGTACGGCTCACCATCTGGCATTATCTGCGGGTGATGGAGCTTTCTCCGCGGCAGCCATGACAGAAATAAACTCGCTCCACCTTAAAATCCAGCTCACTGCCATTTAGAAGAAAAAAAAGGCTAAAACCTTGTTTTCCCCCAGAGAGATTTCTAAATTACTACCACTACCATAGATATGTTTTAACCATCTGTGTAATTCTGCAGTCTCTCTGGATGAAAAGGAAGCATTCATTTAATAAAATAAGTACTACATAAGGAGTGGTGTGCTCTTAATATTTTTAGGGTTACTTTTGCATTGGTAACGTTTCAATTCAACCCTTCCTTGTAGCAGTAGTTTGTGCAGCCTTGACTTGGGAGGCAATGCTGTGGTAGATCTGCAACACATCCTCCAGCTGAACTCCCTCCTTTTAACAGTGTCGGGTCTGTAGCCTGCCATTTACTGTTTCCCTGCCATTGCTAGCATTTCAAAGAATCCTTTCAGAGCCAGTTTTCTCATTTTCTTCAAAATGACCTTTTTTTAGGTCTTCTCAGACAAGTGCACTCACACACTGCCAAGCCTCAGGTTTTTTCCTTGGTTTCTTTGAGCTTTTCGTCTTCTTCCCCTGATCCCCCAGGCCTTTCAATTACTTTTTAATGTTCTTCTGGCCTTCTTCCTGAAAAGTGGTGCACGCGTTGCCTTGCCTATGGCCTTATCCAGACAAGCTTTGAGCAAGATATAAAGCAGTTGCTCATCTGGGATGTCGAAATCGGAGTCTCGCTGACTGTAAGACATTGGTAATGCTGGACCTCCTGCTCCTTCCAGGTGGGATTGTAAATGCAAGGGGACTAGATTCAGCATCTGGTTATGTTGTAGGTGGAGTTGGCTTCCCTTAACTGTCATTGCAAAGGGGTAAATGGCCCCTGCTTAGCTCAATGATGGGTAAAGAGGTGAGGTGGTGGGTGGGTGAAGCTGGTCCCAGCTATCTGTTAGGGGCAACATATAGGAGCAATGGGGAATGGTGGAGGTCATTGAGAACAAGCGCCTGGTTAAATTTCAGGGGAGGCTGGCAGATGAAAGTGCAGCCAGCATTTGTAGTGGACATGAGTTCATTAGTAGTTGGTGCTTGGTTTTAGGAGGACTGTTCTGAAGAGAATGAAGTTGTTATAATGAGTCTGTAAACACTGAATTATTTAGTTTTAAAATGTTTAATATTTTGAGGTGGATATCAGCTCATGAACATGAGGAATTTCCCAGAGTTTTTAGGAAATTATTTAACCTGGATGGTTGTCATTTCATTAAAAAGGCAAGTGTTGCCTTCACCCCTGCAATATGGTGCGGACATCAGCCCTGCCCTTGGGCAGCATCTGCTGCTTCAGCCCTGGCCCTGGAGACCTTGTGGAACAGTGTCCCTACTGTACCCAGCCTAGGGTCCCTCTGCCAAGGCTCTCCAGTCCAGAAGATGGTGGCATGGCTGAAGGAGATGGCTCAGCTTTCTTCAGAGGAGGGAATGGTTTGACAGAATCAGGCGAAGCAGGAGGAAAGGCAAAGTGAGGATTAGGCAAAGTCCAGGCACCCAAGTATTCCTGCTATGGAAAGTGTTGCTAGCGGATTTCATGACAAAAAACCCAGCAGAAAACACAGTAGCTTCTGTGCTCATCAGCTCCTCAACTGTGTATCAACATGGAGGTCCAACCCCAAACCAGTTACTCCAAGGCTCCCCTCCTGGGATCTGTGGCAGTGTCTTAGTCATTTCTAGAAAAGCCCTGTTGGATGCTTTCATTTTGTTTAATTTCAGCAAAATATTTTGTTGGGTTTTTGCCATAAGGATTTAACACCTTAATCAGGGCTTTGCATTTTCTCTCTTGAACCTCTAACTGAGGGTAGAGGGCAGATTTTGGAGAAACGTGCCCAGATTTGTACCAGGGTTTGATCGCGCTTATCCCTTCTGCACAGATTGTTTGCCCATATGAAGCAATTCCCCATCTTGCCCACATTAACATTTCCTGATGAGCCAGTGTGTTAATTTTGTGTTCCATGGTTCTTTGCTCACGGGCTTCTGCTGGCAGAGCGGCTGCCTTCCCTTCTGTTAAACCACCTCGTGCTACTGTGCCCTCAGCTCTCACTGGGCTCCGTTGGGTTTGCGAATCCATCTCTCCTTCCCCTTCAAGTCAGGTGTAGCACGTTTTCTCCCCCAGATTTTATCCAAGAGGAGCCTTTTGTACTACCGCCTCTTTAATTAAATAGACATGCTGACTTGATCGAGGCATAAAAGGCATCGTACAGAAGCTTGCTGGCACACCATCAAGCAGTGTCCCCCATTTGAGCTGATAAACTCAAGGAGAAGCTGCCCTTTCAAGCCTCTGGAAGACTAAATACCAAGCCAAGACGTGATACTGCAAGGCCATGATAAGAAGGGACTAAATCACGAACGCTGATTGCATAGGAGGAACAAAGGGAGAAAGGGAGCCCTGTGCTCCAGCAGCAGTGATGCCCCCTGTGTACCTTTTATATAGCAATCCTCCAGCTCAGGTGGGAACAACAGTTTTTCCACATCCCAGCAAGAGCATTGCTTCCCCTCCAATATCTGCCGTAATAGCACGGATGCAGGAGCCAGCAGGGGGAAATGCCAGGGAAAGATGCACTCAATTAAAAATAGAGAGAAAGTCCCCAAAGGTCTGACACGGTTTTGTCAGACACGACTTGCAACAGATGATTCTTGTGAGGATTTCTCACTCTTGGGGAAACGCTTCGCGGTTTGTCATCACCAGGGAGTGGGCAGCAGGAAAGATGCAAAGAGCAGAACAGGCCCAGGAGGAGCGGGCGTTAAGAGAGCCATAGCTGAAAAATCAACATGGAAATTGTATTAAAAATGTTTATTCTCGCTGTTTGCAACAGGGACATTGCGACAGTCAGAGGCGGGAAGTGAAACTCTCTCACTACAGCCAATTCCAGGATCTCGAATCCTGTGACTCAGCCCTTCTTCCCCCCCAAATCAGGGGGACAGTGCGAGAACCTCCTCCCTCCCCTCAGACAAGGATGCTCTGGGTTTCCCGAGCTTTTGAGCTTTGCTCTGCAACCAGGAGGGCTATATACTTCTTGTAAGAAAAAGGTGAAGTGTTGTATTCACCATCCCTTGATTCCAGGAGCTGGTGCTTTAATAAACATCCCTCCCACCCACCTGCCCCTTCACCACACCTCAAATGTCACCAGTGTTTCAATAAACCCACAGGGATTGGCAAAATCACTGAACAGAAGTGGCACTGTGATACCATGGTGATGGTTGCTACCGAAAATCCTTCACTAGGTAGGAGCAAGTGCAGAAGGGAGCCTGCTCCACCGATGGGCTGGGGGCCGTGCCCAAAGCAAACAGCCTAAGTGCTGCCTGCTAAATTTAGATTTTCCAGCTCTTATTCTCTGCCCCCTTCCCCCTCCGCCCATGGTTGAAGAGAGCATGCTGCTTTTTATAATATGTACTTGCTAACAGCTTTTGTTTTCTTTTGAATGCCTCAAGCAAAGGGGCCAAATGTATTGTCAAAAAAGCCAAGGAGCCAAAATCATATTTAAGCACTTCTTCTCTCGGTGGGGTTAGGTTAAGCACTGCGAGTGGAAGTCATGAGGTTTGCCTGCTGCCTGCTCCGATGTCCCTCTTGCCCCAGCCCTTGCCTCGCAATTTCCATGGGGTGAACCCAGCATTTCGATCTCAAAATCATGTGGCCTGGCATGAGGAGCTGATAATCAACACGCATTCTAATATAGGTCTTCCTTCCCCATCGTGCAGGTACACCACAGGGCCATATTTCAGTCCCGCAGTGGAGTACAAGCTGGCTTTCCTCCAACCGATCACTCCATCTAGGTGTGGTATTTTTACTTTGCCTGTTGTGCTGCTATGAATATGCTGAACTTCAGCAAAATATACTTCTGTATTATTTTATACAACAATTCAGTGACTTGATGACTCCAGTTTTGGATCACCTCATTCAGGCTGCTTTTCCTCTGCTTCTCTATGCAAATGATGTCTCTTCAGTCTGGGTAATGACAAGCTTTTAGTGAAAGGTTGTACGAAAGATGCTATTATGCTACATATTCTTTGCAGTGCATCAGGACATCTTGTTACAGCAGCCTTGTTTCTTATTAACACTTGACTTAAGCCATCCAGACTCATGTGCTGGGGGAAATGATGAAGCTGTTATTTATTCTGACCTATTTGTCTGTTAGTTGCAATGACTATCTAGGAATGCACGGGAAGAAGAAAGCTTCAGATCTTCCTCTGCAGACATGTTGGAGCAATGTGCTCTTATCAGATCAGCAGAGCTCAGATGCTCAGACAGAAAGATAGGCTTGCTTTGCTCTCAGCTTTTTGCATATCCTAATGAATCTCATTTGCTCAGCCCTGAAGGCAGGTCATCAAACGATCTGTCCAGCCGCCCCCAACCTCAGTGGGAACTGCAGGGTGAGGCTAGTAAACCAGCATGCAGAAGGACTGCTGCACCCCAGCCTCGAGCTGCTGGAGGGTGCAGGACGGTGCAGGCTGGTGTTGGCAGCGTATGGCCAGCACTGCAGCCAAAGCACCGTGTACAAAGGACAGGCTGGGCACTCGGTGTTTATAATTAGGGCTTCGGATCAACTTGCATGAGTCAGCCAAGGCTTGTGTGTACACATGCTTGTGTGTACCTGCCCCAGGAGCAGGGCCTGGTATGAGGAGGGCTGAGCTTTTTCTATCTGTCTCCTGGAACAGCTGTTTCATTCTTGAAAGCCTTTCTTTAAAATTTGAGGGGTGGGAGGAGAAAAAAAACCTTCTTCCCTTACATTTTGCTACGTTTGCATGTGCTTACAGGACATAAAATATGGACAAGATGGCAGAGCAGAAATTGGAGACAAACGGGGCTTCGCAGGGTTTGTGCCGCACTTCCAGAGCTTGCACAAGCATTATGATAATCTCTTGAATGTCTGTGAAATGTTAGCAGTGTCCACACTTCATGTACAAGATGACAGTGGTGAGGATTGTGCTGACCAGCCCAAAGAATGCTGAGCAAGCACTCACCTTGCAGAGTTGGGGTCACAACTTTGGACTTACCTCAACTGTCTTTCTTGTGCTGAGCATAACTATCCCTCCTGGAATTGCTGTCTGTTTGCACATCTCAAAGCCCACTCAATTTTCCGGGCCCCTGAGACTCTCCGAGAGCATGAAGACAGTAAAACTCCCTTACTTCATGGTTGCCCATTTGCAGTTCCACCTCTGAGTGTCCACCCTCCAGGCACATAGAAGCCATAGGGAAATCTGCAGTTTATTTTTGAGGGGTCATGGCTTATATCACACAGCTCTCAAGCTTGTTTTCTATTTTTAAGCATGCTAAAATTGCATATGTACCACAGAGCTTATGAGGTGTTTGGGCTATCTGTGCAACAGGCAGTTTGCTGTGCCAGTGTCAGCTCTGTGTGAACTCCAAGCCCAGTCAATCAATGTCATCTCCATAGAGAAGGAGGAAAAAAGTCACACCTATTGTAGTCTGTCAGCTTCCTTAACCACTTCAAACCATTAGCTCTGAAGACTTTTCAACTACATCCATATAAAATGCCCCCTGCCATTCTATTCCTCATGATACGCGTTGGGCTCATTTTTTATGGTGCTTTCAAAGTTCACAGGCAATATATTGATATCAGAGACATATCGTCCTTTTATTGGGCACCCTGAGAAATGTTTGAGGACAGCAAGCACCTGATTTCCCCTGTAACTCTCCAGAGATTTATATGCTGGTGTAATGAGAACGAGCATCGAGCAGCAAATGAGCATCAGAGAGGTATAGCTCTGCCTACAGTTTTAGAAGAGGATGAGCTTTGCATTCTTGGGTTGTGCTTTGAATAGGTGGATGAGGAGAAAATAATGAGTAGCTGCAAAACCATAACTAAGCAATCTGAAAAGGAACAGCAGAGCTCTGAAAGTGAAATGGGGAGTTTGGGTCATTTGTAAGGTTAGATGGAAGGCAGTAAATGATTAAGTGGTTTGTTTATATCTGTGCAGCATCTGGGACTTTCATGTGAACAGGGAATGATTAGGAGATGTTTCAGCCTGGAATTACAGTCCTGGCCACCTCAAAGGCCCACATGGTGTGCTGTGAAATGCCAGGAGTGATCACAAGTGCTGGGTCCCAGAGTTTAAGCACACTAGACGTGAGATGTGGTAAGGCACTGTGGGAAATTTTGATAGCAGATTGAGTTATTTGTCTAAACGTAACTTCTTGCTGTCTCCTGATTGTTTTGAGCTTTTGAGTTAGGATCTGGAAGTACTATCTTTGCTATATTACTTGCCTTTGTAATGAACTTCCCAGGTGAATGCACACACAGGAGAGTGTAGAGGACTCCCTGTGCATTATACAACATTTGTTATAGTGCAGCACAAGCACTACCAATAGCCTAGAAACCAGTGTCAGCAGAGTGTGAATGATGCCAGGGACAAGCATTAAAGCAAATTCTGCTACAAGGGGAAGCTATTCAACCTGAGATTTTTTTTCCATGATATTTAAAGATGGATCATATGTGTGTCTCCAGGTATATAGAGGAGAACATAGGTCTACACTGGACCTTGCTACCACCTATCACAGCTTCTAAATAGGTTTACAGTTTTCAAACTGGACCCCAGCTACAGCTAGTTACATTGCTAATATTGCCAGTACACCCATCACTTGGCATTTCTGTTGCTGCACAGGAGGGACATACACTGGTTCTGTCCTGTGTACTTGCAGAGACCTCTATTTGAATGTTATTTTAAAATGCCTTAGGATTCCATTAAATGCAAGTTCTGGTCTTCTCACAGCAGTTCTGTGTCTGGATAGTAGATGTCACAAAATAGCAGCAGATAGGGTCTGATTTTAACTTCCTAAGTTGCTTTGCATGTTGGAAATAGCCTATGAAAAGCCTGTGTGTAACAGACATCTGGGACTTACTCATCTGGGGTCTTGCAGGGGCTCTGTTGGTGCTGTGGTTCCTTTCTAGAGTGATAAAGCAAACGTCATTGGTGTTAATTTAATGGAAAATCCCAGCACCTTCTTCCAGATGTATAAAGTACCACATACTAAAGGAGACAAAAACCAGAGCTGTAATATTCAAATCTAGAAACATAGGCCATATGTGTATGTTGCTAACTGCAGTCTGTACCAGCCATATCCCGTAGGTAATGGCATACTCCTTGGCATAATTAGCTATTACAGCTTTGCGCATCTATAACAGATGATGTGGCTATGCATGATTTATGCAGCACGGAGACAGCTTTGCATGTGGCTGGGATGTGATGTTGGTGGCTCTTTATGCGCCTCAGTAGCACAATGCAGGAGCTTAATGAGGAGGTTATTCACGTCCTGTCTGCACCACTGATTTTGCTGCTGTAGGTATCTGCAGGCCCATAGAAACATTCCTGGCCCCATGGGTGGCGTGAGCTCTTTCTGAGGGTTTCTCCACAGAAGGGAGGATGAGAAGGCAGCTAGGAGTGGTACAGCCTGCACCCTCAGTCTTGCCACTTCCAGACATTTCTTTCTCCTTTTCTGCTGGAGGTATTTGCCTCTGGGCTTGGCTAGGCTGTGGCTTAGCTGCTCCTCCTTGCTGTCCCCAGCAAAGAGCTCGAACAAGACTAGCAGGGCAAGCCCTTGCTTACACATTGGTCACGTAGAGTGGCAGTCTTCTTCAGAGGCTCCTCATTTAAACATCCTTCTGTCCTTCCAGGTGTTCAGCTCATCTGACTGCTGTGTTATTACAATGTTATTACAGTGTTATTATAGTATTAGCTGTAGCAGATTGATACAGGTAGAGTTCACCTTGGCAAATATCTGAGTTCTTCAACTGAGGAAAAAATCCTTGTCATCTGGATGAGTACCACAGAATTTATGGACAACCTTGCCCTCTTCAGCAGTGCCTTTTGTGACCAGTTTTCCAACTGTGTGATCTTGAGCTCATATGGTCTTGAGCTTCCTAGGGAAAATGGGCAACTCCATAAGACAAAATATAAAGGAGTGGACTGGATGATTTAATAAAGCATTTGTGTCTCTGACATCCAGGTATGGATGGATTGCTGTTTAAAGGGAAATACAGGGAATAGTGGCTTGGACTCATGGTAAGGGAGATTTATATTTTATCAATATTGTGAATGTTGTTTTAAAATACAGTTGTGTTATCCTGATGGAAGCTAAATTGGAAGCACCCACAGAGGCATAGGAAGATAATGGGACTGGAAGGCATTAGGGCAAATCCTCAGTGAAGGCAGAATTCAGTCCAGTATCTGCTATCATCCCATTTTTAAAATGAATGTGTAAATATGGTGCTTGCAGAACTGAGGAGGAAATGAGCCTGGTGCATGCCAGGTATCATACAGCAGCCTGTAGAGTTCGCGTCCCAGAAGACATCCCTTTGCCTGTGGGGCTCGAGGGCCGAGCCTCTGGCACAGGATGGTAACTCTCCATAGCATCCTGCCTTGCAGCACTCACCCCAGGTGCCAAGGTAGCAGGAAAACCTCCAGTATCAGCTGGTACAGAAGAGCCATCAATTCTCCACCCACCACCCCAGTCTTGGGCCCCACCCCACTGCAGCAAAGGCTTAGTCTGATCTTTTGCAGTACAGCAAAACCATGATAGCCTCCAAAAAACTCATTTTAGCCTGTGCTGGAGGAAAGAGGTGCCTGGGGGTCTTCAGCAGACCTTGATGTGGTGGCTGAGATTGAAAGAGCTGCCTTGGCTGCCCGTGGCTGAACGTTTCTGTCTGAGGAGAGACAGGGATCGGCTGTACTGATGCATCTGTCACTGCAGCGCAGCACACGGGGGAGAATGGGCCCCTTTGTGTGTTGCCGGTGTGCCCTGCCAGAGAAAGGCTGGGGATCAGATCTCATCTTAGCTTCTTCCTGCTGTGCCCCTGCTCCATCCAGACCTCTACCCTCAGCTTTTGCTCTCCCCGTGCTGGCAGCATCAGCTCTCTCCTCATTGTGGCTGGGGAGGCTTGCAAAGGCTCTGGGGTCAGCGTGACACTGGTGAACACCATGACACTGCTTGGGAGCCCAGTGCTTTACCTGGTCTTGCTCTGCCTGGGGGAGCTGAAACAGAACCCACCAGGAACAGTTACAGGCTAAATGTTCAGTAAGGAGTGGGCATACACTAATACCTCAAGGCAGGGAATAGGGTGAGAGACCCCAACACATGGGGCTTGAGCTGCCGTGGTGCTGAGTGCCCCCAAACTGGGAGGATTTCGGGAGTTGACCATGGGTGGCAAGTAGGCTGGAGAAGGGGCTGCAATGCAAGCGGGCTTGTGTTTGATGCAAAGCAGGAGGGATGTTGGAAACCCAGATGGCCACGAGTGCAGTCCCCCAGCTCTCACCTTTCTGTGTGCCCAGTGAATGAAAGCATTTCCCATGCCTCCTCTCCCTGTTTTCCTGTTTACTGAGATCCCAATGCAGGTGCTTCACCTCCCCGGCAACCGCCTGGCCGTCTCCTCCACACTTGTCCTCGAGGAATTTCACAAATAGATGGCTGGGGAGGGCTGGGATCGTGCTCGGGAAGCCGCCTGCGTCCAGTGCTGAGGTCTGGCTGTTGTGCTGGGCTTGCTATTTCTATGTGCTGATTTCATTCTTCTGTTTGTGTGTTTGGGGAGGTCGCTTTGTTTTGGGTGTTTGTTTTTTTTTTGACACTGCTTAAAAATAAAATCCAATCTGCTAAAAATTTGGCATTTCACTTCTGCTGTCTGGGTGCTGACGCATTCCTCTGGAAGGATTTGATTTCAGGAATCTGGGGTACAGGAGGCAGGTTTTGACCAGGCAAGAGAGCCCAGCTTCGTTTTGTAGATGCTGGAGTGTGTGATCCTGCCCAGGTGGTGCACTCTGCTCTACCGAACATCGCTGAGAAAGTCCTTGTCCTTTGGGAGAGAGGGGACCCCCCGTGCTGTGGCACTGCGGGCTGGCTGAGGGTATGAGGGCATGCCTTTTGAGCACAGAGTGACTGCTTTTCTACAGGGGTAGGAACTGAGATCGACCTCCCAAACCTTTGTGAATGTCAGATCAGAGTGGGTTTCTCTGGCTCTGGGTCACAGGTTGGAGCCAAGGAAAGAAACCCTGTGCCTGCTGCCTTCATGGAGGCATGGAATTGAGAGGTGCAGGTCCTCCCATGGGCTGGGGATAAGTCTGTGGAGGTATGCAAGGTACAACTGGCAGGAATAAACGGATCTGGGCTAGCTCTGATCCCCTTAGTGTGACTATCTCTCGAGATGAAGCAATGCTACAATCTTGTCCTGCTGCTCTGGTAAATACTCGAAGCCTGGCAAGGACCTGGTGGCCTGTGGGATGTGTTTGGGTCAGCATAGGATACCTGCAGGCCTCATGCTGGGCAGTGGATCTGCAGCATTACATGACAGAAAGGCTCTTGGGTGAAATCTTGGTCCCACAGACATCCAATGCATCCTGCACCACCCAGTGAGCCAGGCTTTCAGTCCCACTTCTTCATTTGGCCGCCTAGGATGGAGAAGTGGTGGCAGTGACATTTTGGTCCAGCCGATATGCTGGCCACCGTCTGCCATGGGCAGCAGCACAGCCTGGGGTATCTGGGGCCTTGCTGCCAGTGGAATCACTGGAAAGGCAACTTCGGCCAAGCTCTTTCACAGACATATACTTTTCCTTGTTTCATCTCTGAAGGGGTGTATTTCACCCTGCCTGTTCTTCCTCCTGAGTGACCCCAGGACCATATCCACACACCTCCATGCTTGTTTTTCTCTCTCTCTCACTCTCCCTGCTCCTGGCACTGGGCCAAAACGCACAGTTCCCTGCCTGAAGCCTGGGGCACTGGCAGCTCTGCAGGAGCTGCGCGGCCACGCTCTGCACCACCTCACGCTGCGGTGCGCACCATGCTGAAGCTCTCTACGTTCTTGCCGGGGCATAAAAGCAAAATCTATCCCAGATGAGATCATCTCCTTGGGACAAAGCAAACAGTTAATCTCCTCATTGCTTAACCATTGTATCAGCAAAGTGAGCTGACCCAGTACAAGGAATAAATGTGACTGGCAATGTGGCCTTCAACCTTCATTGCACAGAAGAAGATAAAGCCTCCCAGGGCAGGAGCCGTGAGGTGGTCGGATGCGCCGATGGGCACGGGCATCGGGGTGGCACTGTCACCCCAAAAGCCAATCGGGAGCGAGCACAAGGAGTGCTGGAGAGGGCTGGAGGTAGTCAGCTACTCGAAAGCCATGTTGCCATGGCTATTGGGAGTGCACTGGGAACATAACGCTGCTTGGCACAGGAATGTTGCTGTCTGACTTGTTTTGTGTGGCTCGGTGTGGAGCGGGGGACAGGCAGTAATCTCGCACAAGGACTGGGCTTAAAACAATATTGAGCGAATGTGCTGACAGGGTGAGAGAGATTGCAACAAAGGAAATTACTGGATAATATAATGCTAATCTAAGCATTGCGGGAGAGCTTAAGGTTTAGTCTTTGTGAACAAACACCTTGTATCAGGAGGAGACTGGTTTGGGAATTGTCAGACAGAGCATGAAGAGGATTTTGCAGTAGTGAGAGGTGCTGTGTTAACAGCTACAAAACAAAACCTTTTCCATCTGTCTTCAAGAGGGAAGTTAAACGTGAATAACAACAAAAGGCTTCTCTATACCGTCCTACCTCAATGCAGACTGGGGACTGAAAAGCGAGTCTGTTCCCCTGACACATTCCATACGTGGTCCTGGGTAGGAGTGCCAGCCAAGATGACAATAAATGCCAAATGTCACGGTGTTCCTGAGATGAAGACACTTGCCCAATGGAAACTGGACTGGAGCCAAACTCATTTAGCATAAGCCATCAAACAGTCATGAATTAATTGTAGTCTTTGACAGGTACATCAGGAATACTTTTGGAGAGACTGCTGTTTGCCCTGGGTGCATCTCGAGATCTGTGCCCACAGCGACAGCAAAGAAATGTTAGCACACAGTATGCAAAGCCAACTAAACAAACAGAAGTTTCTAGGAAGTGACTTGAATGCTTGAATCCCCTTCTAGCAAGCCATTTGTGCTGCATCTAAATATATATATATATACATGCACA
>VZTL01022890.1:294-36755 GCA_013400535.1 Scopus umbretta
TAAAACTGAATTATGTTTTGCTTGTATTGACCTGACAGTCTTTCCTTGCAGAAGGGGTGACTTCTGTGACAAGTATCCGAAGCCCACAGGCACATCTATCCAACAAGAACATTCAATATTAACCATAATATGAGGCAATGCAGATACAAAAATTCAGTTACATGTTGCCATGCAAAAAACCCTTAGAGGACCAGCTGTCAGCACTGAGTTGTCTTAAGTGAATGCCGTTATTGTTGGTGGAACATGGTAAGATTTTTGAAATATGCTCATAATAAAGACATACAAATTGTCCTTTATTTAAAGGTACTATCCATAAGCTAAGACTCTGAATGGATTGAATAGAAATACCATTAATAAAATCACAGCTTTCAGAAACAGACACTAAAAGTGTTTTGATTATTTTAAATGAAGTTTCTTCAGTATGCAATCATGATTCTGTCAGTGTGCTGAAAACTGCAAAGGGCAAATGAAAATGATCAGTGAGAATCCAGACCTGCATCTAGGGAGCATGTTACTGTGCAGATCACTAAGAAATCAAGAGTGCAGAGCTGCTCACGGAGAGGGAAGAACGTGGACTTACAAACCAGGACTTGCACCCTCCACCACGAGCAGCTGCACTGGCTAGCCCAGTGCTGTGCTTGGTACAGGGCCATACAGAGACTGAAGAACTGAGCCAGCTCCCTGAGGACTGATTTAATAATTCTGCTAACTTGATTTGGACCTGGAGTCTTCAAAATACATTGCTGTTTCCTATTAATGAAAGGACCACTTTTGCTTATGAGACACTTTTGAGGTTAAATACCTGAGTGTTGTCAGGCTGGCTGCATGTGAGAAATGAATGCAGTGCACAGTGAAAAAGCAGGAGCCTTGTGCCCAGATACAAAGGTGACTAAAGTAGAGTGAAACAGCAGAAGCAATTATGATCTCTGCCTTCCAAGCTACCTCCCTCTTACTACCTCTGTTAGGCTTTCCCTAAAGTCCATGGGGACCAACTGATTTCAGCTCCAGCAGATAGACTCTCACAGTCAGTGGCTTAAATGCAAGCTGTTGGGTTCAGTTAAGTGATCCTACAGGAGTTTGAATAAAGGCTGTCCCTCTTCAATTTCTTTCTCTGTGTGGCTGGAAAATGAAGGGATGAACAAGTGGAAAATAAGGTTGCAAGAGAAGTAAAAAAGCATCTGATTCATGGAGGAATACATGTTTTCTGACTCAGTCTCTAGAGGTAAGAAGAGTATGTTTTTCTTCTCGTGATAATGGAGGACTCCGCTCTTGTTCATGCCCTACTCCAAATTGTCTGTATTGTCCAAATAATGCCTAGTGGTCTGGACCACATCTGAAATGAGTCAGTTGGTGAAGCTGGGAGAGAATAGAGTTAAATTCTGGCATGGCAAGCTTCAGCCTGCATTTGTCCAAGAGAGCAGAAACATAATGACCCTGACCATTCCTAGGCATGAAATGACCTTCACGCTGCTTGCTGCCCAGACTCTGCTCTTGACATGACTCTGGAAGAAGGTTCATCTTTGTAAGAGCTGTTATTTTATGGCTTTCCAAAGGCTAATAAGCTTGCATAAAACATTTGGCTAGAAGAAATGATAAGTTACAATGTAAAGTTGCAGAGTAGGAAAGGATAAGAAAAGCAGCAGAAAAGGCTGACTGCAACAAATGCTTCTTGCTGTAACAAAGGCTATTGGGGGGGGGGCTGCCTCCCACAGAAAGTGATTTGAAGTTGTTGAACAGACGTTGCCTGCTTTTTAATGTCTGGCAGAGTCCTAGCACTCTGCACTGCATCTCACTAGGGAATCCAGACTACTAAGCAGTGATGAGAAAGCAGAGGGAAAAAAAAGAGTGAGGTATTGAGAAATGGAGGTAGCAAAATTAGAGGTAGACTTCAATTTATGATTTGGAAGCCAAAGAGAGCTCTCCAGGCGATTGAGCAAACTGCCTTCAGTTGCAGCAGCTCTCCTTACAGCTTCAAGTGGCCAGCTTCTAGATTGCTTTGGTTTGTAGTCACAGATAAGCACTCCCTCTGGAAATTACAGAAAGCAACCTGCCACATCAGCTCACAAGCTTATAAAGTTATATTTTAATTGTGTTAGTAAACCTTTCTCACTTCTGCTTTTGTTTGTTTACCTTCCTGATTCATCTGGATCAAGCTGTGCTGGAACAGGAATGTGGTTCCTCCTGAACTGTGCTGTTTATTTGTAATAGGACATGTAGTGAGAAAGGGTGAAACCCACTGCCCAGAAGCAAGCTGAAAGTTCTTATTCTTTCTATTAAAGGACTGAGGTTGGAGATGGGCTAGGGGAGTACTGTAGAAATGTGCTTTAGTAATAGGGAAAGAATTTTGTTCCTGTTTCTTTTGTTATAAAGCATCTGGACATAGGTTGATGGACAGAGGTTATCATCTCTATTCTCACTGTAGCTATTTCCTTCTTTTCCTAATCCTTTTCTCTTTCCTCTGATTTGAAGTTCATCTTTGTCTGGTTCAAGGGACTCATTTTAGTGGGCTGTAGAAACATTTCCCATCAGAAAGGTTATGCTAAGTAGTTGAAAAAATTAAATATACTCTTTTGGCCACAGGACCAGTTAGACAGAATTATTACTGGGACTGGGCAGAGGACGAACTGCAGATGACACTGTTTTTTTTTCCTTTATAAGCAGTGTATATTACCTGCTTTGAGTAAATTACTGAATTTGCTTTTTAATTATATGTGGTCACGGTTGTGTTCTGATCCTCTTTTGTGACAGAAGTCAGACAAGACAGAAGCTCATGTTGTATCTCTAACTTGAATCCATAGGTGCTTGCCTTTAAAAAAATGCCAATGTTTGCCAGGTATCACTAAAGACTATAGGAAAGAACACTGCTGTTGCTTAGAGTGAGACACACCATTGACCCCTCAGACACTTTTGCTAGCCACTGGTGCAGTTCTGCTGCAGTCTCTGTTCTTTATCGTTTAGTCCCCCCATCACACACAGCTGCATGACACTGCTAAAGAAACATGTCACAGAGGTGAGCTGTAGGGACTTTTGGAGAGGTTTTCTGGCAGAAGGCTATTTTGTTCTGGTGGTAGAATATATCACTGATTAATTAAGATAAGTAAAATATTGTATTAGATAAGTTAATAAATTGATTTAATACTTTGATTAAATAATGCACCTTAGCCTGGATGCACCCAAATTCTCAGCTGTGCACATGAAATTCAGATTCTGAGAGAAACTATTACTACACAGACGCATGTATAAGGTGTTGAACAGGAACAATGGTAGCTACCAGCTGTTATCTGAATGAAGTTATTTTGCCTGAATATTTCAAGATATTTTTAGTTTTCCTACAATAACAAATGATCCTCAGCTCTTTGATCAACTTGATATTACAGCAAAAGAAGAGAAGGAAAAAAAGAGAAAGGAATTGCCATCTGTCATCTTTGGCTAATTATTTTGAGCCCTACCTTGTTTTATACGCTGCAGCACACTATTTTAGTACTTGTTAAGTGAGAAGTCTTCTACTCTGCAAGAGTATAAATGAGTTCACCTCTAGCAAGTTCCCCACCACTCAGCATGTTGTGCTGTCATTTCATACAACCTTCCTCCCAACCTAATGTCATGATTTATTAGTTGAGTCAAGTCTATTTTATCCTGCTCCCTCAGCTGAACTGGCTTTTCAGTGTAAGACTGTTTTGTCACCTTTTTTGTGGGTGTATGGGGAAGGAGAGGGAACAGGACTACATTCCTCCAAACTCCTGCTAGTAGTCCAGCACCTTGGCATTATCTCTTCTGTAGTTTTTGGAGTGAGCCAGTAAACGAAGGAGCTCTCTGCAAGTGTAGAGCAACCAAATCAGGCAGTGGATACTCATCTCAAAAGATGCTTGCACTACTCATGGAAAAAAATACACAATGTACTTCTTCAGAGGCGACCCAGGAGCCCTCTGCTTCCACCTACCCTGCAGATGTGGCACCCCAAAGAACCATGAAGAGTGAGGAAACAGCTTCATTACTACAGACTTTCCCCAAAATTCCTCTTGTGCCCCAAGATGTGGATTACCTAAACACAGGCCACCCTGCAGATGTAGCACCCCAAAGAACCATGAAGAGTGAGGAAACAGCTTCATTACTACAGACTTTCCCCAAAATTCCTCTTGTGCCCCAAGATGTGGATTACCTAAACACAGGCCACCCTGCAGATGTAGCACCCCAAAGAACCATGAAGAGTGAGGAAACAGCTTCATTACTACAGACTTTCCCCAAAATTCCTCTTGTGCCCCAAGATGTGGATTACCTAAACACAGGCAACATTTTTTTTTTTCTTCGTAACTGAACTACTTTAGCATTCTGGGTGAATTGAGACTTGTTTCTTTTTAACTGTCTTGCTGAAATTTTTGTTGCCTTCTCATCAGTTTTTTAAAGGTTAAGGTGCATCAGGCTGCATAAAATAGAATCTATCCTCATTTTGCAAGTGCTGACAGTTGTCATACTCACTATCTTTCATTTTCACAAAGAAATGTGTTTTTTTTAGTTCCTTCAGCAAGCTGATGTTTTTCAATATAATTGGAAAGCAAGTTTCCAGATAATTTTTTGAAGTCTAGATATGTTGAAACAGTGTGATTAAGACTTTAGTCAATCAACAGGAAACAAACCATGGCTAGGTATGGCTCATAAGCTTTCAGGAAGTATTAAATCTCTCTACAACTTAGATCCTTGTGAGCTTTTTAAAAAAAGCAGGGAGGGAAATGAAAATTATCTTTCAGTGGCTAGTGTGTGGTTTTTTTGTTGGTTTTGGGTTTTTTTTTTTTTTTNTTTTTTTTTTTTTTTGAAATGGCTAAATAGCCTGAGCTAAAATCCCAGATTTGGGCATTTTAAGCTTTGGTATACTTGGAGATAAACTGTGGTATTGTCCTCCATAAAAGTAAGCTTATTTTCTTTTGAAGGTAAGAACTACAAGTGGACAGTGATGGTAGGAAAAGATATATATTTTTTTTTTTTAAAGAGCCCTACAGAAAGGCTACTAAATATCTTCCTGAGACTCTGAACTTCCCCATGGGCATTCATTTAAAAGCACCACATAAGATCAAACTCAGTGATTACACTGTGGCTGTGTGAATTTGTTCCAATCTTAAAAGACTTCCAAATATTCAATCAAATTGAAATCAGGGTCAAACATTTTGAAAAACAGTTTTATGTGCCCTGATTATATTTTGCTTCACTGGTTATTTCCTTTTTTTAACAAAGACAAGCAGCAGAGCAAAGCTATTTTTCCATCAAGCTCATCTAAACCCAGGTAAGATTAGAATGCATGTGCAGATCCCCAGGGGACTGAAAAACAGGAATTCAAGCCAGTTTTCCAAGATTGTTGTTCTTTTCACTCCAAAGAGTGTACACCGTGCCAAAAAATACCAGAAGAATCTCACTTCTATCTTTTCTACACTAGCAGCACTCTTAAGATGAAAATTCACACACATTATTCAAAGAAAATCAATAGACTGCAAGAAGGCAATCTAAAGCTTAGTCTGTCTTTAGTTTTTTATCTAATTAATTTCTTACTTGGACATATATTTCAATATTTCATATGTCATTGAAAACTATAGGATCAGTGAATGACATTTCTTGTACATACCCGCCACTTGGAATAAAGTCAAGCAACAAAGAACAAAGAGTGTATTCAGGAGAAAAGTAGAAGAGAATAAGCAAAATATGGAAAAATGAGTCATTACTTAAACTTATACTGTGTGCTGCATAGGAATGTAAACTAGAATCAGTCATAACTCCCCCATCCTTTCAACATCTCTGTACCTACAGCATTGAAAAAATCCTTGCTTCAGGAGACCAAAGATTAATGTAAACTTGATAAAGAAGAGAGAATATATACATACCAGCAATTAAGAAAGGTGGGTGAACTGCCCAGAAAACTGTGACACCACCAACAAAATGCAATGCATCTGTATTATAAGAACTACTCCATCAGAAAAAAGATATTAACTGGTAGCAGGCAGCTGTGGATTTTGCAGCTTCTTAAAAAAGTTTCAGTTTTTATACTTGCTAATAACAATTATTACAGGCTTGGCTGAGGCAAGCATCTAGAGTACTATAATAAACAGATCTGCTGTTATTCCCCTAGTCCAGAAAACATAGCACAACTGAATGATGAGAGACTACAGACTGATGTGAAGAAACGAAACATTTTTACAGACATCAGAAAGTTCGAAAGAAAGCATAACTTCACAAAACATCACTTATTAGTTACCTGTCCCAGAGAGTAGGTGAAGATTTTGCGAGCCTGCCCTGGAGAATTCTAGGTTGCCATAGGCAGGTTGGCACCCAGGAATTTCGTACCCTGCAGCATGAATAGAGGATAAACCATGGCTAGGTATGGCTCATAAGACATACGAGTGATAACCTAGCTAGATTTGCTGCATATTAGTAGGCTATGGAATAATTTGGTACTAGTTATTATTCAGAATATCTTACTTTAAAGCAGTATTAAAAGTACAAAACAAGGTGATGCTACAGCGCAAATGTTTAGTGATTTTCTTGTGTGACTATTTTTGGTCAGAATAAGCATGTATAATTGAGCTTACGATGGCTGTAAACGGGTGCTACTCCATCTATTTTACTGGAGAAGCATTTGGTCTTGAGATCTGTGAATCAGGTCCTTATATTTTTGCATTTTAAAAACATCAGATTAAACAAATTTATGCTTCATTGAAAGAGGGTCAGCAAAATTCCTTCTGAGCACCATAGTGAGAACATGTTTAACAGTGTTAATTAAATCTGGGCTGACGTTCAAGTTCCACATACCAGGTTCCATGCACATCTACCAGCAGCAGAACAATAGGTGCAAAATATTTGCTGGAAGTGAAAAGCACAAAGAGAAGCAATCTGAACTAGTAATATAAGGTATGAATAACACACAGCAAAAGCAGATCCAGGGCCCAGGAGAAGGCCAACGAGGCAGGCAAATTAACAATGAGAACTGTTGCCCAACATTAGCATCAAGCAATGCTGGTAAGATTCAAAACACTCTGTTCAGTCCTTAGTCAAGCAAATTCTCACTTCAAGTCAAAGGTAGTTTTTCCTGAGTAAAATCTGAGTAAGAACTACAGTATTTGGCCACGCAGACTACCTCATACAGTTTTGGTGTGTTCCTTTGCAATATCAGAAATACAACACAATATGCCTTGGAGAAACTCAATAAAAGATCAGGTTTTCCTCAATCAAGCATAGTCGTATTTATGAACCAGATTTTTTGCATAAGCTTTCCCTGTGGCCAGTGATCACTACACATGCAGAAAATCCCACCTTCCAGTATTCACCATCAATTACCAGTGGGTACTGCAAAGAAGGGACCTTCTGGACTGTGAACTCGTCTTTACATACAGGATACGTTTCAGGAGCAATAACTGTTCTACAGAGAGCAGCAGAGAATCTCAGTGTTTATGGCAGAGCTCTGCTGAGTCTCTTGCCACTGCTTTAAGTCCACCCTGGGACTGGCTTCATGTCAAGAACTACCGGCAGCAAGGTGATGCTCTTTAAGGCACTGAGGAAAAGCACCAAGTGAATTTCAGCACCTTACCCTAGTTGTACAACTGAGTTGTCCGTTGAATAAGGAAGGAAAATTTAAGTATCTTTTAACTTCTTTTTTACTGGACTTGGATTAAGTATGTGCAGACACCCAGGGATGACAGAAAAAATTAGATGGCCTGAGGTTTAGTTGTCGTCATCACATGAAATTTCCAGCAATGTTAGCTTTAATATCAAAGTGGAGATGACAGTAAATCTCTGCAATCTGTAATACCTCAGTATTGTCAGTCCTTCAGTGAACTGTCAGTATTACTTTGAATTATGTATCTCTCTCCGCTTTTCTGATGTTCTCAAACTGCAAATCTCAAAATCATAATGTGTACTTATTTAATGCATACCAGTTCTGTGATACTTCACTATTTATTTTCATTCTCAGCCATGGATGTTAGGAAAACTGTCCATTGTAGGAATACGGATTTGAAAATGGTCTTTACCTGGCTCTCCATTTTGTATCTGCCTATTTTTAGGTAGAAAATTGTAAACTGCTCCTAAAAAACAGGTCTTTGAAATCTTAATTTTGGGAAAAATCAGTGAATTCAGCCACAGGTTTCTCTAGAACCAGTGGAGATTTTTCAAACCAGCTCATTTTGCACCAAGAAACCCTCCACAGTAGTTTACTAATGAAATAACAAAACTTGCAAATTCTGAGATGGATGAAATGAAAGCATTGGGCTTTTCAAGCCCCCAAAACTAATTAAATTTGGACTCTTGGAGCAAAGAAGCCATCTGAGCAGGGAGAAATCTCTGCTGTCTTCACATCCATTACCACCTCTCTTCCATGTAGTCTTAATCTAACCTATCTCATACCTTTTACTGATACATAGCAAATAGCTGTGCCATAGAAAATCTTGACAAAATATTTTAAGGCTATGAGGTTGTGAGATGTTTTGACAGAGAGGGGAGGGTTGTGAATTCCACTTTAGCTGTTTGCTCAGTGTTTTTTCTGACATCTTTTCAGTAGTAAGTCCCCTGTAATTGCTCCATAAATGAGCTAATGCAGAGAAAAGCTCTCTGCTCTAAATGTGGTGGGTCTTTCAGAACTCCCCAAAGGGATTTAATAACATCCTGTCTCAGATAATCACTGTCAGTTGTAGTCAGTCTAATCACATTTCATGTGCAAGGTTGAAAAATAATTAGTAACTGTAAGATTTATTTCTTTGCCTGATATACAAACACAAAAATTAATTTGTCAGCTTCTGCAATTTACATGGGATATTGTTTTATCATTGGGTTATCAGAAATCAGCAAAACATACATGGATTTTTTGTCTAAAGCAACTCTAAATTTTAAAGGAGACAAAATGGAAAAAGCTCCCAGTTCTGTTACTGTGTTCTTTCCTTTCTGAAACAACAGTTGTAAGAAACTTGTAAGCATCA
Organism: Scopus umbretta; assembly: GCA_013400535.1. Lineage (NCBI taxonomy): Eukaryota > Metazoa > Chordata > Aves > Pelecaniformes > Scopidae > Scopus > Scopus umbretta. The sequence goes on from VZTL01022890.1 coordinate 9,246, forward strand.
AAAATAATAAACAAGCCTATTTAAAAATAATATTATGTAGTCACAGTATACAAAAATAGTTTACTACAGGAAAAATATCAGTCCCAAAAACCTGATGATAAAGTATTTCAGATTATCAAATTTTAAAATGACTTTTTATCATGCCTTAGTATGATAAGTAACTAATTTTCCTCTTCTTTCTACAGAGCTTCCCTTATCCCTCACTGATGTGATTGAGACTGACTCCAGTGTCAAGTGAGGTTCGAATTTGGGCATGCTGTTGTAATAGTCTGTGTTTCCTTGTCTTGTCCTAAAACATGTGGTATGTTACTTCAAATATTGTCTGTGACTTATCTGACAATAATCACAGAAGATACTTACAGACCAATAGCCCATTTGAAGGAAAAAAAAAAAAGGTGGATTTCTCAGTGAAACACGATCAACACTTTGTTTCACCATCTAGAGAAGAACAACTAAAAATTCATCAGTTTTGGTGGCAGATGGTGGTTGATCCACTGTGCCTGGAGCAGACTCATACACACTACTTTGTCTATTTAAGAAATACTGTTATGAGAAAAATAAACACAATGCCCCTTATGCTCCCCTCTCCATATTTCATAGGTGAGTAAAATTTATAGCATCTGATACATATAAAGATCCCTGGTTCACATAATACTCCTCAAAAACACTGCTTTTTTATGATAGGTATATAGGGTTTGTGTGGCAAGGTTTTGGTAGCAGGAGAGCTACAAGGGTGGCTGTTAGAAACTTCCTCTGTGTCCAGTAGAGCCAATGCCAACCAGCTCCAAAATGGACCTGCTGCTGGCCATGGCCGAGCCCACCAGCAATGGTGGTAGCACTTTTGTGATAATGTATTTAAGAAGGGGGGAAAACCCTGTGTAATTGCAGCCAGAGAAAGGAGTGAGAATATGTGAGAGGAACGGCCATGCAGACACCGAGGTCAGTGGAGAAGGAGGGGGAGGAGGTGCTCCAGGCGCTGGAGCAGAGATTCTCCTGCAACCCTTGGTGAAGACCATGGTAAGGCAGGCTGTCCCCCTGCAGCCCATGGAGGTCAACGGTGGATCAGATTTCCACCAAGAGCCCGTGGAGGACCCTGCACTGGAGCAGGTGGGGTTCTGAAGGAGGCTGTGATTCCATGGGAAGCCTGCGCTGGAGCAGGTTTGGTGGCAAGACTTGTGACCCCATGGGGGACCCATGCTGGAGCAGTCTGCTCCTGAAGGACTGCACCCCATGAAGGGACCCACACTGGAGCATATCATGAAGAACTGTAGCCTGTGGGAAGGACTCACACTGGAGAATTTCTTGGAGGACTGTCTCCCATGGGAGGGACCCCATGCTGGAGCAGCAGAAGAGTGTGAGGAGTCTTCCCCTTGAGGAGGAAGAAGTAGCAGAGACAATGTCTAATGAACTGACCACAAGCCCCATTCCCTGTCCCCCTGCACCTCCAGGGTGGAGGAAATAGAGAAAATTGGGAGGAAAGTTAAGCCCAGGAAAAAGGGAGGAGTGGGGGAAGGTGTGTTAAGATTTGGTTTTATTTCTCATTATCCTACTCTGATTTGATTGGTAATAAATTAAACTAATTTCCTGAAGTTAAGTCTGTTTTGCCCATGATGGTAATTGGAGAGTGATTTCCCTGTCCTTATCTTGACCCATGAGCTTTTCGTTGTATTTTCTCTCCCCCATCCACTTGAGAAGGGGAGTGATAGAGCGGCTTTGGTGTCACCTGGCATCCAGCCAAGGTCAACCCACCACAGTAGGATACACATGGTCATTTTACAAATGCTAATCCAAATCTGAATGATTTTTCTGAAATAATGTGTTTTTCAGAAGTTGGAGAATGCTCCACTTGTGAGTAGAGGACTTGAATAGACTTTAGCAGTCTCTAAGCAAAAGCTGCCTCAAATCTTGCATCTGTAAAGAGAAAAGGATTTTCTGTAGAGCAGGAAAGAATGTGTCCTAGTCTGATTTTAGCTTAAACACAGTGCTCTTTAAGACCTGAAAGGGATTTGAAAGTCACCCTTAAACTGGGTTGTGCTATTGTGATTTCTGTACTTGCCCAATTTAGCCTTATTTTACCCCAGTATGAAGTTTAGCACAAGAACTGCTATTTTTGCTTCTATTAACACCATACAGCTATTTTAAGGGCATGCTTTTATAAACACTAATAACCCCGGATGAAACATTGACAGAGCAAGCTGGAAGAACCGCAGGGACACCTTGGAACATACTGTCACGACTCTACCTCCACATCCCGTCCTCATTGAAGCGGCACGTGGCAGTGATGCTGATTTAGCATCACAGATTTGCAAGATGCTGTCAGCTGCGCTTGCTACCTACTTTCCTACCAGTCATGCCAATATAGGTAACTGGCTGTCATCTCCGTGGAATAAAGGCTGGAGCTAATACAAATGTCAAAAAATCCATTTTCTGTGAGGGGGTTGCAGTTCTATTCCTGGAGTTACCCAGAACTATCTATGACCACAGCATTAAATAATGTAAAACCGCTGCAACAGTATATCTTAATTAATATTTTAAATATAATTCCCTAATTGAACAACGTGGTCCTATGAAACTGTGCATCCCCCCAGTTGGGGTAATCTGCAGGGACTGGACCAGTAGCTCCACGGTGCAGAAACAGATGTTAACAGAATACCTGGAAATATAAGGAGGCAGGGAATGTCCATCAAGTAGAAAAGGGAGGAAGATGAGGACACCTGTTATCAGTTAAGTTAATACTTATTTTCTGATAGCATAGGAATACGAGATGTTGCTCTGCCAGCTCAGTTTAACACATTTTAGGAGAGATTGTTTCACTGGCAAAAGGCCTGCTGGCTTGGGCCAGTATCCTTCTTGGGTCAGTATCCTTCTGACCAGGCATAAAAATCCACCCTTTTTCCTCATCTCATTTCTTGTCTTTTTTTGCTCCACTCTTCCTACAAGCTCCTGCCATGGCTTCTTTTCATCTCCAGATTTGCCTGTCTGTGCAATCCCCATCTAACATGTTTCTGGTATGCCCACTGGCTCTCCTTGGTGCATCAGCTAGCTGCTGCAATGCTGAAAGTGAAAGATGACTTCCATGTCCCCTCTTGGGAAGCCAGACACCGCGGCAAGCTTCATCTGCCAGGAAGAGTTAGGGAGGAAGTTTTGTTCAGTCTTGAAACTCTGAGAACAAGAAGACCTAACTGAGACTGAACCTATGTGAGATTTAATTGCCAGACTAATATGTCTCTGTTAAACAGCTATGATCTTTTATTTTTAGATGCTTTTGAAGTGTGCAGCTTAGAATGTTTATAAAAATGTTATAGCACAAATTCTTAACACTCTGGAAGGTTCCTTGGAGCATTTTAGGTCCCAGCTCCAAAGCAGGCAGGTTGAGGGCTTCTTAATGAAAAAAGACCATTAGCAATTTTTTGGCTATGAGTAAACCCACATTTTTTTCCTTAGTTATATTTTCAGAAATGTCTAAGGTGTTTTAACATAAAAACATGGCATGCAACTTTCCAACTGATATAGTTAAAATTTTGCAAAGCAAAATGCAATTTATTTGATTTAATTTAAAAAAGAAACCCATCAGTGGAAAATTGATCAGTAACGCTACCATGTCACCATATCAATATTACCTAGCTACTTATTTATCTGTATTTATCAAACCATGTGGGCAGCCATTTGTGGAGTAAATGTGTGTCTATGCACACACACATGTGAGAGTATGTACATACTGTAAATCCACTATTTTCAGAAAACGTATGTGCTAAATAGTATGTAAAGCTTTTAGAGTTAAACTTCCATGCTTAGACTATAAATACATGAATGAATAATTATCACTGTTAGGCATGTTGACAGAGCAGTTGTGGTAGGATTGGAGCTACTTGCTATGTTTGATTTTGTTTGTTGATGCTTTCAAACACTTGTGTAGCCAAAACACAAATTATGTTTCATTCAGACACCAGACAGTTGGTTCAATACAGGTGTATCAACAAAATGTGAAGATTTATGACTAAATGAATTAATGAACTTTCTGTTCTCAAAATGTTAAGATGCCATACCCTCTGTGAGTAATGGCACAGGAGACGACATGAGCTAATCAGTTTTACAGAAATTTCTAATAATTAACAAAGGGTTTAAGTTCTTAAAAGAATCCGTGGAAACAGATCACATTTTTCCACCATTGTCTTGAATCTGGTTAAGTATTTCAACAAAATCCAAGACTGTGTGAAGCTTTGAAGCCTGGCAATCACTTCCCTTGGTATTACTGTGGCATTTTATTGTGGCTATATGACTTCATACTTTGCCAGTCTTTAAACGCATGAAATATACTAACTGATCTGAAATTTAACAGCTGGCTGAGTACAATTTTACTGATGATTAGATTTGAGGGAAGAGAAACAGGTGCAGAAACACTCCCTCCCGCAACTACCGAAAAATATGATAGGAATTAGTCATTCAGTATCTGTGTGGAAATAATCATAAATTGTTAATAATATTTCATTTTGAGTCTCCTACTTGGGAAGCTGATCATCTGCATATTGTGAAAAGCATTAGCTAGCTTTACTGTCTTGCAGCTTATACACCATTGCTATAGAATAAAAACAGTCACACTTCTCAGTGTTATAGATCATCTTTGCAATATAATTCAATGACAGCTGATAGTTTGTATACTGCTTAAATGCATTTTTTTATTTCCTGTGGGAAGCAATAGCCATAAACGCATTGTATAGGTGCTAAAATATACCTGTTTTCTGTAGACATTTCCCATTGGAACTATACTTGCTTATACGTTTAATATGTCTTATATGTTTAATATGAAGTTTCAGTATTAGGAATGGCTCTCCAGTGCTGTCAGTGATAACATCCAACAGCTTGTCTGAGACATTTATTTTGTATAATGGCAGAACTCAGTTTTCATGAGGAATGGTCTTCCACATGCAGGAAAACCAATATCAGACTGACCTAAGTGCTGTCCTTTCCTTCATTTCCCTTGGGTTCTTTCCTTCAACTGGCTGAACGAGTGATGTTTCTAGGTAATTAGGCCATCGTGAATCATTTCCCCTGTAGTTTTTCTCCATCATAAATGCTCCAGTGTCCCAGCAGCAGATCCATTTTTTTCCCTTTTTTATGGCTTGACTTAGGCAATCTTTACACAGCTCCAGATGCTCTCCCTGAGTGCACTTAAGAAAGCTTTGTTTCAACATGGAGAACTTTATGGGGTAGCTGACAGTACCTGGCCAAGAAGGCTTCTGTGTCTAGAAGTGAATTTCTGTCAATCTTAATGAGCCAAATTTTGAAAGAAGTTTTGGTTTCCTAATATGGAATATTAGGATGCTTAAGGTATGAGCTGCATAAATTAGTAATACATTAAAAGCTACCTTTGAAGTCCTTTATTGCCAGTGTAATTCTCCCTTTTCCCCATTTTGCCACAGTCTTCCTTGGAGTCTCTGAGTCTGGGAGCTTTTGGTAATCACTGACTCATTTTGTCATCTAGGAATGGAGGACTTTTCTAAATATATGGATGTATTTATTGCAGACATCAACTGTGCTTGTATTTATATATCATACCTTTTCCAAAATCTGCTATGATGTTTTTAAATAGGCATGTGAACGTGTGAATAAAATCATACTGACTATAGAGTTGGATTAACTCTACTGAGAATAGCAGCTCTTTTATGCAAAGACTGGTCTGTGCTTGCACGGTTCTAGCAATCCGTGCCTGGTGCCTCCAGAGAATCTGAAAGAAGTAATAATTACAAGACATCCTTTTAAAAGTGCACGTGTTTTACATGGTAAGTAGAATAAAGCTAACACTTAAGACTGAAATATACTCCTTTCACCCCAAAGAGATATTCTAAATTATATCTGATAGCTCAATAACTTTCATTTACTCACTGAATACATAGGCTAAAGATCTGTTTTCTAAGCAGCTCCAGTAAATTATCATGTGAGGTGTTTCAGCAAGAGAGGGAAGTGTTAGCATGCCAGGGAAAGGACAGTGATGTCTCTCTGGGAACGCTATGCAGAGTCCCGGTGACCTGTTTTCAAGAGAGGGATTCAGTCTCAGAGAGGTGCACGGAAAAGGCTTTTTCTGAGACTTAAGAGGCATCTTAGAAAACAAATTCAAAAACAAAGCTGGTCTAGATTAGTCCAAGAAAAGAAAGACTGAGGGGGGATATGGCTACCATTTTGAACATAACAGGGAGAGGGAAAAAATATTTCCTCTAAAGATAAGCAATAGCTTAAGAAGAAAGTGAACAGAACCAATCATGATTATGTTTTCTTCCAGAAATTAGAAGACTTCTAATTTTGGAACAACATTATTCTGGAACAGCCTTCCAATACGAGTAGCAGATAGAAAACCACTTGGAAGATGGAGTATCCTGTTGCCTGTAACTGCAGATAACTGTTCCAAAATGACCAGGTTCCTAAATGCCTTTTTTTCCTAAACTGCTTTTTCACAAAAATACTGTTGTCACTAAATTTATTCTAACAGTGGATCTCAGCCCTTCCAAATCTTACTCCCTTCAGTGTTCAGTGACATTCAAGTAAATTGGTACTTGTGGGAGAACAGAACTAGGCACCAGCTCAGTACTGCCAATGATGGGAGTCAGAAATGGAAGAAATCTCATTGAGAAAGCCAGTTCTACCTTTCAGAACCTGATGCAGCTAACAAATTTGTCATTTGATCCCTGCTAGCAATGCACTTATCAGTCCAACACGTGTTTACAGTAAAAATGCACTGCAACAGAGCAGTTGTATTTTCAATTGAGAATACTATGATTACAGAGATAATATCTAGAGAAACATTCCCAGGAGATGCTTCCAGGCAGCTTAAAATCAATAGAAATGATGAGTACTTTACAGCTCTTCAGATTTTGCTGCTGGTTTGTGTATATAACCCTTATCTTTTACCCCTGAAGAGCATGGGTGCTTTCACTGTGGATAAATCTACATTCCTTTTGCTGAGAAAATTAAGCACTGAGTGATCTGCTTCAGAAATCTGCTCACTGGAGAATTAGTAAATATGCATGCAAACAACTGCCCTAGAGTATAAGCTGAGCTATTTTTGTGTTATAGTTTGATAGGTTAGAAGAAGGTATTAATTAAAAAATGGGAGACTAGATTTCAGTTCAGATACTGTTTTTCTGCCTGTTCAGAAACCTAGTCGAGTCCTCCTCTCCCACCTGCCACTATAGATTTAGATTATTTTTGCTAAATTCTGCTCTTAGTGAAGAAGTTATTCATCACTGACTGTACCTCTGATGAAGTAATTCAGTGGAATTGCCTGGGCTGGTTGGCATGGAGTTTATTTCTTGTATATCCATGTAGGTTCTCTCAGTCCATCTTGCACTCTGTGGGGCTATTTGAAATTGATTCTTTCTAGTTTTATGTGTCTTCCATTATAAAGTACAGATTTTCTGTTGTCTTAGGGTATACTACATTCATTTTGAAGACACTTATCTATGCCAGGCACTGTTACATTGTACTCTCGGGTATGTCAAATAAACAATATGGCTCCCAATGTAGAGAAAATCAGCTCACTTTTCTGTCACTCAACTTGCTCTCCTACCCTTTTCCCTTCTCATCCATTTAAAGTATGAGTTCCTTGAGGGAGAGGAAATCTCTTAGGACTATGGGAGAACAGCATGCAGTATAACGAATCTATCTTGGATGGGACTTTTGAGGGATGTAATAAAGAGAAAATAAGAGGATGATTCTGGTGGGGTCACTTGAGTGGAGGGTCTTCTGAGAAATCAAGAAAAAGGCTAGAAAGAACAATATCTGGGGGATAGCAGTCCTTGAGATGTATTAAAAACTTCTCAATACTTGCAGATTCGTGTTGGGGTTAAATTTCCGATTAGCTAATGGGGAGATTTGAAAATTATTTTATTATCCTGAATACCACTTTAAACCAGACCAATATCAATGAAAAGGTTGAATCCAGAGTAATGCAGGAAGCAGAGCTGGCTCAGAGGGAAAGAAAACAGAATCCCACCACCCCATGGATGAGCGCTGCCGGGGAGAGGACAGCACTGGGAGGAAGAAGCAGGCATGGTGCTCCTGCTTGTGCCAGAGCAAGGGGCCATGCCTGGTGCTTCTGCAAGAGGGATGAGCAAGAGTTTTTAGCCTAATAACAGCACCCTTTCCTTTGGCAGTAGCAGTGGCATGTCTCTGGCAGAGGCAAAGCAGGCAGCTGCCCTAGCAACTGCATACTTTGTCTATGTCTAGAGCTGGCTCCGCAAGTCCCATTCCATTTATTTCAGGGCTCAAATCATATACTATACCTGGCGCAAGGCCCATTCTATGCTTTGAAAGTGCTTTGGGGAAAAAAAAAACTGTGCTGCAAAACAAAATTGCCAGGTGTGAGCAATCAGAGCACAATTAAATCTATTATGAATGGAATGAATTATCTCTTTAAAAAAATATTAGCTGTTGTGGAACATGTCTAGTTTAGCAATTAAAAAATGTATATGTTCAGGTGAGTCTTATTACTGCTTGGCTAACTCTTGTCATCTGCTTCTTCATACTTTCTTTTGCCAGAATGGCTGTGTTGCAGAAAACAGACTCAGTCTTCATCCAGATGTACATCAGTGAGTCATGGGCACGAGATTGCTTTATTCAGTATAGACAATGTCTAACTATAATAACAGAAAACTAATGTATACTTTTAAAACTAGAGAGAGATAAATGCAGAATGTATAATGGTGAGAATTAAATGACATGGAATAGACCTCTCAAAGGGAAGACAGTGAGGATTAAAGGTGAGACAGGCTCTGAACTAGTACTTGGCTGAAGTGCTTTCAAGACATGAATACAGAAAGGTTATTCTCTCTAACTATTCTCACAGACACCTGCATTTGGGATTCTGGAGTGCCCTGGGACAGACACTGAGCTGCCTTGGGCCGAGCAGCTGGACTCCCCAGCACTGCTGTGATTCCTCTGTGGGGCAAGAGGTACAGGTTCATGGAGGAACTTGGCCCATTCACAGTGCTTCAAATCCACCTAACCCACAGGGATGAGCAGTACAGAGTTAGCACAGACCCCAGCAGCTGTGATCTCTTTTTTTAAGGACCCAGTGGTGACAGGATATAGGGCACACTTTTGGTGATTTGAGCAGGGAGCACTGATTTGTTTCAATTTGAGAGACCTCAGTCCTGTTTCTACTTTTTCTCAGGATAGACCCTTGCTAGGTGGCTATTGGCACAGATTTCCATGCCTCCCATTGAAACCCAGCTCTAGATAACCAGGAATACAAAGACATGAAGACAGCAAGAAAGAAAAATAAGTCATTCTGTAGCTCTTGTTTCCTTGACTATATGGTTTTTCTCTTGTTCTTCAGCTGTGTAAGGACTCAGGACTCTTTATTCAGGTGGTCTGAAAGTCCCCTCTGGACCCAGGGATCTCTTCTTGAGGCAATGCAGTGCCTGTATTTTGTGCCCAGAATATGATTTGGCTCAGATACCAGAAGCGCAAGCATGTGTGACTTTAGGTGCAGTACGCTAATGCCAACTAGGCTGTGCAAATAATTGAAATTTTAATACATTCCTTTGGATTTGGCTGCCAAGTGCAACTGATGGCTAATTGGCCTGAGATTTGTAACAGTGTTAACTTGTTATGGTACAAACGTGGAAACCAGAAGGTCTGATCTGATAGCTGCTCCCCTCAAACAAAACAAAAAACACTTACAGGAAGCCAGGGAGGCAAAATTTCCAGTATGACAGTGGGGCCAAGACACATGGAAATCTCGTTCCTACTTGTGGAACTACCAGCTCTACTGGCCATAAGCAATTAGAATCAAATTCCCATCTCAGCCAAAGGATAGCATTGTAATACCACCCTAATGTATACTGAGGCTCTGGGCCAGTCCTGAAGGAGTTGGAAGAATATCATGTGGCCCATATAGCCAAATCTTTTAGGGATGCAAAGGTCAAGTAAGCCTGTTAATAGCAGACTATACTCCCTTTGCTCTCATGTAATTCTGGATCCTCTAACTTTCCCACAGTCCCTGCTAAAAGGTGTTTTCTCCTTTGCCAGAAATGTGCTACTGCTTAGTAGCTTAGTCTCTTTGCAAAATGCCAGCTTCAGGCTCTTGCCAGTTCCAGACCAGAACTACAGCCTCTTGGCTACAAACATAGAAGGTATTGGATTAAACCAGAGTAGATTAAAGTGTTGTCTCTTGGTAAAAGAACTACTTTGCCTTGCTTTGGAACTGGGGAAAGCATCATGCCCAATAAATAGACACCACAACTCAACTAATGAAAATGACAGAGACTGGGTAGCACGTGATCAATGGGTAAGCAGTCCTTCCACACCCCGGTCAGCTGCGTGGTATTTGCAGAAGCTGGTGACTACTTAATAATGTTATAGTCTGCAAGGGACCCCTAGGAATGTGAGATGAGAGAGGGAGTGTCTGTGGGAGAAAGAAGCACTAAATAAGTTGAACGACCCTATAGCCATATTTAAGGTAGCTCAGGTGTGAAAACAGTAAGTCAATTATCAGGTAGTTGATTCAGAACAGTTTGGGTTTTCTTTTTGCTGTGACATGTTACCTTTGCTTTATGGAAAGAGAATTTTGGAAGCTGAAGGGCTACCTCCCCTCCCCTTCATTGGTCTTGCTTGTACGTTGCTCATTCCAAATATCCCTGTGATTTTCTCCGCAGAATGAGAACTGAGAGTATAAAATTAAGAGAGGTTTAACTTTTGCATGTCCTTGTATTGCATATGCACAGTACAAGATCACAGAAAGGACTGAAATTTCTGTTCTGTCTGAGCAGTAGCTATTCTGCAGGATGGGTGACAACCTCAACTATCATCAGGGGCTGCTCTGACTCACTGCTAACCACTGCACCATTGCAACTGGTGAATATCTGAGCTCTTGATATTAGAATTCAGAATTTATTTACAACATATTTTTCTCTATTTCTCTGCCTCTGAGCATAACTAAAGAGTGCATCTTGTTAGGTATTTCAGAGCTTCTAGTCACTTTCTCTCAATCTATCCATCCTCTTTTGGAAAGAAGCTGCACTGTTGCTACTTTTTTTATTGCTAAGCTTTAGGCTTGATCCTGGCAGCTGTTTTACACATTTAGATGGCAATCTTCTTGAATATTTACAGGAGTATCCAGTTAAAGTCTTTATAGCTTGTTCTGAGATAATTTTTTCTTCCTGACTCTCTTCCTCCTTTGCAAACTGTATTTCAGCATCATCTCTGAACTTCCTACTGGCAACTACCTCTTTGCTGAGAAGTGACATCCTTTCATGGTCTAATGCCCAGTGTCTTGTTCCTGTCTTGTTTTCATGTAATCTACTTTTAACAGCTCCAGACATCTTGGCAGGAGGGCCGAAGCATACTTGCTATCTGTATTTTTGGGCCTTTTTCTGATAAGACTTAGAGTTCCTCTGCTCCCCACAGACCCTTGAATGAACAAAATGGTTGGGGAATGCAATATCCTACTCTCTTTCTCCTTTGCTGTGTTCAAGTGCAACAGGAACAGCAGTTCCTGCACTCCTGGGAATAAAGATTTGCTAAACTGTTTGGACAAGCAAAAGGGTGGAAGGGTATGGACCCAGCCCCGTCTTCTGCCTGCATCACTGGCAACATCTGTAAGAGCTCCATGGGAGTCTAGCAATGAAGGTCCACAATTTGTTTTTCATAGGAAGTGTCTTAAATGCACATTCTGACACTTTAAGATGAATTCCTGACCTGGTGATATTCATGTTGAAGAGCCGGTGGGAATTTGGTGTTGCGTTTCTTCTCTGATTTCTTGTGAGTTCTCTGGCCAGACCTGTGGCCAAAGTTAACATTTAACACTTGTATCTCATGATATAACAAGAGCTTTATGCACTTAGGTGGTTGTCTACTGATAGATTATGTATTTATACCCTGGCAGAGCCATGAGCTGCTACTTTCTGACACCTGAAGACTAATCCATGTAGATGATCAGCTCTATCACTCATATTAATCAGACCTAGGTTAACAAAAAATCCCACATATTAGAATGTCCTGATATTTGGCCCCTTTTCATTGCTTTTCTTTATCAACATATTTCAGAAATATTTCAACCAAACCATTTGTATTCAACAATTAGACCAAGATAAGGCTACAAAAATGGGAAACTGAGGGAGACAAAGGAAAACTTTTGCATTAGCTAGTGACACATTCAGTTAGCTGTGCACATTTATGGTTCATAACATGAGTTAAAAAGAATTAGTACATTGATTATCAGTAGTAAGTGTGGGAATAGCTCACTAAAACAAATGTGGATTTTACACACTTTGTAGAAAGTTGTGTAACCACTTCAGCCTTTGCTAAATACTTCATCAGGCATGTTGTGGTTTAACCCCAATTGGCAACCAAGCACCACACAGCTGCTCGCTCACCCTCCCCCCGCTCCAGTGGGATGGGGGAGAGAACTGGAAAAAAACCCTAAAACCCGTGGGTTGAGATAAAGGCAGTTTAATAGGACAGCAGAGAAAGAGAAAATAATAATAATAATAGTAATGATAAAAGAATCTACAAAAGAAGTGATGCACAAAGCAATTGCTCACCACCCGCTGACCGATGCCCAGCCCATCCCCGAGCAGCGATTGCTGCCCCCTGGCCAACTTCCCCGGTTTATATACTGAGCATGACGCCATATGGTATGGAATAGCCCTGTGGGCAGTGTGGGTCAGCTGCCCTGGCTGTGCCCCCTCCCAGCTCCTTGTGCCCCTGGCAGAGCATGGGAAGCTGAGAAGTCCTTGACTAGTGTAAGCACTGCTTAGCAACAACTGAAACATCAGCGTGTTATCAGCATTGTTCTCATACTAAGTCAAAAACACAGCACTGTAGCAGCTACTAGGAAGAAAATGAACTCTGAATTAAGCTGAAAGCAGGACAAAGCATTATGGAAAATAAAAATTATTTCTATTTGTAAGGGTTTTACATCCTGGTGTGGAAAGGTCTTTCAATTCAGACAAGTCTTGTTTTCTGATTAACTCCTATGGGTAGGGTAAAAATATTAATAGATTTTTCTATCTTCACCTCACTGATGTTCAATCTCAGGTGTTTTCCAACTCTGTGCTTTTTTTAGAGCACAATATTTGCTGAAGGAATTCTCAGCAAGTTGATATCAATCTGATTACAATTAACAATATGTTCCATTTCCACTTCCCTCCTTCAAATGAGGCTGAATGACGGCAGTACAAGTCAGAAAAAGGATTTAAAATAAGCTGAGGTGGCTCTAGATTTCTATAAATACAAGATTCATTCTTTTATGGTAGGCAGAAATTTTTGTGTATATATCCCAACACATTTCTGTTCATTTGGATGGGACAAGGTAAATGAGTAATAAAAGTGAAACTTAAAATGTAGATGCAAAGAAAATGCAGTTGTCTGGATTTATTGAGCTCACTTGATGGTGTTGAAATTATTTTTTCTTATTTTTATAGCCATTCATTCTGTTCAGGCCTGCTAGTGTATGTCGAACACCACATAAATGAATAAAGAAACAAACCTTTCTTACGTGTTAATGGAAATTATGTACTCTAAAATTAGTGTGTCTACTGCAGCACAAAATAATAGATACTGAACAACTTCTCTGTAAATTTAATTTAAATATAAATATGAAATATAACAGCTTTTAGTTAAAATGGGCAGTCCCACTAATTCAGAAGGTGGAAACACAAGGGTAGCCCCACTAAAGACAATTTAAAAGCAGGCAGGTGAACCACGACAAGTGCTGGGAAGGTAAAACACAGGCTTAGTCTGTTAGGGTGTGCTCCCAGCAGCATACACGGCCACCAAATTATCAGACTTTGCTCATAACAATGGGCCACAGGAGTGCTTTGCTGGGAGGCTTTGGCTTGCAGTTTGCCTGGTGCAGATGGCCTGTGGGGACTGACCCCAAGGAAAGGAGGCTTGCTTCCAGCATTGCCTCCCTCTAGCATTTCCTGAGGGCTGTCTGAAAAGTTCTTGAGAGATACCACTAGGATTTGGGAAGGCTGCAGAAAGAGGTGCCTGGCACACAGCTCCTGAGAAGGCTATTTGCCGCCTATGGGGTGAGCTGCTCCAGATGAGCTGCAGTGGGGAAAGGTCTGAGCAATTGCCATTTGGAGTCCCTGGACTGAAGCAGAAAGGTTAAAGGATGGGAGATGATATGGAGACAGAAAAAGAGCACACACTCCTTTCCCCAACAATTTGCTGGGTATTTCTGCCTCCTTGTACACCACAGCTGAGGTGTTTGTTGCCTGGGGCAGCTGCAGCCTCACTTGCCTTCTGCAAATGTGGAAAAGGAGCAGTAAGTGAGCTCTGTCAGTCACTACGTCCCTCCTAAAGCAGAGACCTCTACCCTTGTGGAGCCTGACGCAACCAGTAAAATCTAAATGCAAGGTCCCCTGCAGAAAAACCTTAGGCTGAACCCTCAACTCATAGGAGTGATGTTATTGAACCTACGATAACTTGTATCAGGTAAGCTTTTGGCTAATGATATTTCATGCTGTCTTAAAAATAAGGATTATGTTATGGCTTCAGATTTTGTTCCTCATCCTGTTTATTTAGTGTGACTGGGAGTACTTAGGAAAATCTTAAGTAGAGATATTTTAAGTATCTGTAGTATCAGAACAATAACTCTACAGTGAGGCATCACTGGTGTGAAAAACTCCAGTATGTTAATTTAGATGAAAAGTTATATTTGAGTTTGGGTGTTTAAAGTTAGGGCCATGTGCAGACCTTGGGTAAAATCTGTGGTTTTGATACTGAAGTGTTGATGGCAGATTGAAAATACTTATCTTTTGGTAAACATCAGACACGAAGGCTTTAATTAAGTAATGTCCTTAGCTGGACACCCCACCCCCAAAAATTTATGTGCTTTTTTCACCCTTCATGGAAACTACGTTTGTGTCATATGGTCAGTGAGGAAACCTCTGTATTTAATAAGACAGATGCAGTGTTGGTGTTTCTCTGCTGTGGCCCTGAAGCACTTTGGGTGTATGCAAATGCTAAATGAGCTAAATGAAACACTTTCAGATATGCAGTGGTTTGTGAACAGGTTGCAAACACAGTCTTTGGGCCAAATTAGTACTGGTGTGTTGGCCAGTGAATGAGTACATTGCTGCTATTAAAAATGAATACAACTTGATATGTTTACCTATTTTTTTCAAACATAGGAGTAGTTTATAATCACTAAGGGGCAAATTATGGCTGTTTCTGTATGACAGTATAACTGAGTATGCTTCTTTCTTCTATTTCACAAAACACATAAAATATCACAGGCAGTATTTGCAGAATGTAAGAGGGGTGCTTCATTTTTCCAATCTCCCCCATCTTGATGAACATAAGGCTTTGAAATTCCAGAACTAATGCAAGGAAAGGAAGTATTAGGACCCCAAATTATAAGCACTTTCTGGCCTGTTGTTTTACAGGAATGAGGCACAGCAATAGATGTGTAATGGATGCTCAATAGTGAATTACTTGGGTACTGCTGCCAATGCTAAAGGTAAATGGATTATTGCCCTAATCTCCCTCTCCTTTATTGTTTGGGGTAAAGAAAGATCATGCTTGAAGGCATATCAGATCTGCCTTTTATCGTGTAGTGTGACTAGACTGTGGGCTATAGAGTTTATCTCCCTCTGTGCTAGATTATCTGCCATCCAATGTTGTTTGGCCACTGCACCTTATGCCTTTTTCTCTTCCTTCAGCTTCTCACCTAATCAAATCTCACAGACAATCTAAACAGAAAACAAGGCACAAAGAAACAGTTAAAGAAGGTTTCACAAATCTTACGGTAATACAAGACTGAAATAAGTACTTTTGGCCATAGGGATATGCTCCCTGCTATCATGTTCTATAATCCATTTAATCAACTGATCAGGATTTTTCTTAAAATTAATTAGTTCTAGTCTTTAGCCCCATTTTTATGGTTACAAATAATCTTTCAACTGCAAGACTAAATGTATGCTTGCTCAGTTCATACTAATTTGTTTTCATACCTCTAACTTAAAGCATTCATCTCCCTCTCTGCTCATTCATACTTTTTGTCTACTTGTAAAGAACAAGACTTGCGGCCGGGGGGAGAAGGCAGCCAGAAGAATGACTTGGGAATAAGTGAAGTTTAACAAGGAATCTCCAGGTAGTTGAGGTGTTTGGTGAATTTGGAGATCAACCTTTTCTTCTCCTTTGTCCTCCTGCTAGTGTTGGCTGAAGTTGCTTATATCCACTGAGTTGTAAGATTTGGCTCTGAAAAAGGAATCACAGAAATCAGCTGAGGGAAATGTAAGGACGACATGCAAGAGCCCCCTAGTACCTCATGGGGTGAGGTTAGAGGGGACTGAGCAGGTCAGGACAGGGTGCTGGTGGGGAGGAGCTGACTGAGTTGTGTGAGGTAAAGAGCACTTTTGTTCTTTTTCTACCTTGAAGACTGATCTCTTCTATTTGAATTCTAGACTTTTGCTGTTGTCACTAAAGCAATTTCATAATTTCAGTAAAGATTAGATAGTTATTTTTAATTTTTTTTTTTAAGGAGGGCTTGCTGGTTGCTGCTGTTGGCACCCTGCTTCCTGTGTTTTGCAAATTAATGGTATAAATGTTTGTTTACTGCCTCCAACTTCAGAATGCCTTTATCACCACAGTAACAATGCAATGAGGTTTTTAAATGCATCATCTCTCCTGGTAAAGATAAGAGCACTGAGCCAAAGAGATTCAGGCTCAAAGCCCAGCATCAGAGTCAGGGTGGGAGCTAAGATCTTCCTGCCCCTGAATTATCTGTGCAATGCTGTTGTGCCTCTTTCCCCAGGTGCCTGTGGTTTTGCCAGGCTTTGCAGGCAGGCCTGGGGAGGTGGCAGTGAAATGAAAAGGGTTTAATCAGAAATCATTCCGCTGAAACACTAACATGTTCCCTGCATAAACAGGCTGCATGCCTCCCCAGAAGAGAAGAATCCATCCTTTGGCTTAAGCTAAGGCACTTCCAAGGAAGAAACCTGCTCTATGGCAGAAACACACGTTGTAAATGTCAAATCACTGGAAGATTTGTATTTTGCTGTGACGTATGTAGCACAGACTGCAACTATTTTTTGTTCAAGTAATACATCTTGGCTGGGGAGCTGATAAGGAGAGTCTGAGATTTATTTATTTACTTATTTCTACCTTGCAGATAGTTTCTCTGTGAGTTAATCCCTTCCAGTCCTAAGGAAAAGCTTTGATCTTCTCATGTATTCTCATGAGCTGGACAAAATAATCTCAAATGAATTTTTAGTGTTGTGACCTTTTTTGTTAGTGTTAAGTTCTCTGCCTTTGCTAGTCAGGTGAAGTCCTCCAGAGCAGGTTCAAAATTCCGGCAGTGGATGGCTGTTCTTGTTTGTTCTGAGCAAACTGCTGGACTCAGTGACCAAACTCTCTTTCCCATTGGTGCCCATAATTTTTTTTTTTTTCAGGTTGCTCTCTGGTCTTCATTATGGCTTATTTTTAATAGCACTCTTGGTCCTCTGGCAGGCATTTTTATAGTGGTACAACCAAGTAACCTTCTTTCCTCTTGTAGGCTGAATCCAGTACTGGGATGTTCACAGACTGAAAATGTTATCCAGTTTTGCATATTGGGGAAACAACATTTTTGTGAGCTCACAGAGTGAACATGAAACTTAATTCAAACAAAATTCAAACTAAAGTCTTATTTCAGGCTGCTTTGGAGGAGGTATGCTGGCTGGGGTTATGGGATCTTGAGCAGGGATTTTTAAGATTTCCTCACAATGCTAAATCAATATAGGTTGCTGTAAGATCTTTTTAGGGAGAGATTGAAGTCGCTGGCTTTCCAAATAGGTGCTTCTTATAAACTGAAATTCATATGACAAACTTACAGCGAGAAGAGGGTAAGAAGGCATAGCGATGGATGGGCTGATGACACTAGACTGGAAGATCTATTGATTGGGCAGTGCACTCAATTCAGCATGTTTAATCATTTTCCACTTTGTGCAGGCTGCTTTATAGCCCTGAGTTGGCACGGTTCTTGCCTGCACATGTGGGTAATGGAATAAAAGCAAAGGGCTCTCAGGGATTCTTGAACTTGAAGAAACATCATGTACTACAAGTAACAACCTGTTCTGGGTAGGTGTGTACAGCTTGGTAGCGGGCTTTTTTATTGTTATTTTATTTTGCAGCATCAGGCACGTAAAAACTGCCTGGAACCACACCATTCACATACTTGCTGTAAAAAATGACTGTCATCTATCTATTAATAGTAATGGCAGTGCCTTAGCAGCGCTATCAGAGGTGATTAGAAATAGTTTCTGTGTTAATATGAAGAATGCCACTCTTCAGTTCCAAGCAAAAAATAATTTTACACAACTGCATGCCACACCAATTAATTTTCTCCCTAGCTCTGAGATGTAGCTAGTCTCTATATTTGCAGCACACCTATTACTGCAACATTTAGACATTTTGAGATTTGGTGTTTAGAAGTGTTTGATGTTTATTTAAGTAATTGGAGAAAATACAGACTATCCACTTTCATAAATGAAAGAGCAAAAATTAATCAAAGAGTAACCACATTATTCTGAAGTACTGGATCAACTAAGTTAAAATGGAGCTCCACACTAAGATTAATTATGCTCTGTGCTTCCTATTGAGTAATTATGTTCAATAAAAATCATTCCGTACAATTCAGTACAAGCTGCCATTTCAGCAAGTATTTAGTGGTGTGTAATGGGCTGAGATGCTCACCCTGATGTGCTTTATACAAGAGGCTTTCACAAGTCTGTTCCATTTAGTCTCAGAAGGGATTTCTGCATGTTCACAGGAAATGTGGGGCCTGGCTTTCCTGGTTCTTTGGGAACAGTGATATAACAAATGTGCCCAGCAGCGGTGCTTTTCTGGCAGTTGGAAAAGCACTTCCCCCTGGGCAGTGGTTCTCTAATGGGAGTTTTTTTCCTCTCCCATGCAAGTGCATCCCGAGGAAGTGAGTGTGTTTAGGGCCTGGAAAGCATGCTGGGAGTGGACTGGAAGAGATGGTGGTATCAGGGATGGGACAGTAGCATTCTTGTGAGGCACTGTGATGAGCAGGAGCAAGGGGAACATTTGACTTTTAGAAGCTTCTTGGGCATTTACTGTTTTGATGATTTCCCACCCTTGGTTGGCATACTCTGTCAAGAGTAGGGTGCTCTCCAGACTGGCTGGAGCAGCCTCCTCTGAGGCTCCAAGATTTTTCCTGTCATCTGTTCTCTACTCTGCTTCTTGCTATTTTCTCTAAAGACCCTCAGATCTAGTCCCCAGAAAGCGTCCCTCAAATTGGATCAGATAATCTATCCCATTATCCTGGACAAATGCTGACCTCCATACTCCATCTAGTTCTCTTAAGCATCTTCTTTCCCACAACTGCACTTATAGGGGCACTCTCTTGACATTTTTTCTTGAGGGACAGGTATCGGATCAAGAAAAGATTCATAACGATTTTTGTAAATATTTCTAAACTTATCACCCTTTAATTAACATAAGATGGACAAAAGGGTCATCAAGCACTGAAACAGGCTGCCCAGGGAAGTGTTTGAGTCGCCATGCCTGGAGGTATTTAAAAGGCACATAGATGTGGCATTTAGGGACACCGTTTAGTGGTGGACTTGGCAGTGTTAAGTTTATGGTTGGACTTGATCTTAAGGGTCTTTCCCAACCTAAATGATTCTATGAAAATAACATGTACATGCATTTGCCTCCCTCCCTTTGGTTTCCTACAGTCCTGGAAAAGATTTTTCTGAGCCCTCTGAGGCTATTCCTTTCCTTTATTCAGTTCATCCCAATTATGAACACTCTTTTGGGGCCAGACAAATTCTTTGTTTGTGGAGACCTCCTGTTATGAGAGGGTGCTGCCTAAAGTATTAATCTGATCTTCCCACTGTTTTTTGCTTTGACTCTGCTGTGAACAACAACTGGGCAGTGGTTTTGGCCAGCAAACCACTGGCCAAAAGGTGAGCTGCTTTCCCTGCAAACATCTTCAGTTACTGTGATGCTCAGTGAGGAGTGCAATAGAAGTATTAGGAGTCCTGCCAGAATACATCCAAACAGACTGCATTCAATTGTGTTATAACTTTATATGATTGCTTTTGTTAAGCAACCCGTATTCTGATGTCTTGAGTGACTAAGAGTTTTCTATAGGTATTTCGGTATTTACTTTCCAGGTCTATACTCTGGCTCTCAGCTATGTTCCTACACTGTATTGACTTCAGTAGGGCCCTAGTTATATTTCCAATGTCAGACTTCTGGCTCTTCATCTTTACAACAATGAGGAGGAACTTCGTCAGGTAAAACAGCACACCATATTTCATGCATGAGCATAAGGATACACAGAAATCTAACACTGGTATGGGCAGACATGGAGTCAGTCGCCTAACTGACCACAGCTACAGGAACAAATATGATGTGCATATCTACACATGAGAAGTGAGTGTGTGTGTTCATGTCTGCCTACCTCTGCCCACAACTTAAAATTTCTAAAGGAAAATAGGGAACTTGCCACAATCATTTCTGGATAGAAACACTTTGTCTCTTTTTTGGTAAATGCTTTTCTTTAAATGAAATAGAGTTGCAAAAACACATAATTATAACTGATTGAGCTTGATGTTTATCAGAAATTACTCTGCTGGTTGGCATCTTTCACAGGGGGGAAAAGTAAATACTTATGTCCTTAAATAGAACCATGTAAAAGAAAAACTACCAAAATGAAATACATCTGCAGTTGATACAGATGTTGCCCTTCAAACTCCAGTTGCCTCCAATGGAAATTCCAGTGTATAAAGGACCTGGACTGTGGCTACGTAGAATAACTGAATACATTAGGCTGGAAGGTGCTTCTGGAGGTCATATGGTCCAACCTCTCATTCAAACCAGATTCAGTCAGATCAGGATGCTTAGGGCCTTGTCCTGTCAAATTTTTAATATCTTCAGGGATGGAGATTTCAAAATCTCTCTAAGCAGTCTACATCACCCTTCCTCTCCCCTATAGTCTAGTCGCAGGCCGTTGTCAAAGACAAAATTAAACCTGACCAAAATGCACACCAAGAAAAAATATTCTATTTAAGAAAAACAAAACTGGTGGTCCCACAAAATTTTCCAATAACTGTTAGGAACATCATTAGTGAAAACTGGTGAAGGGAGGAGAGGATTTGCTAGAAAAAGCACTGAATGTGTTAGAGAAATTTGGACTTTCAGGACTGCTTTGCAGTTTCTAGTGGAAAGTGTTGTCAAACTAATTCTTGCTTATCCTGGAGTGTAGACGTAGAATCATAGAATAGTTTGGGTTGGAAGGGAACTTTAAAGGTCATCTAGTTCATCCTCCCCCTGCAATGAGCAGGGACATCTTCAAGTAGATCAGGTTGCTCACAGCCCCATCCGACCTGACCTCAAACGTTTCCAGGGATGGGGCATCTACCAGCTCTCTGGGCAACCTGTTCCAGTATTTCACCACCTTCATTATAAAAAATGTCTTCCATATTTCTAGTCTAAATCTACCCTTTTTTAGTTTAAAACCATTACCCCTTGTCCTATCGCAACAGGCTGTACTGAAAATTCTGTCCCCATCTTTCTTATAAACCCTGTTTAAGTATTGAAAGGCAGCAATAAGGTGTCCTCAGAGCCTTCCCTTCTGCAGGCTGAACAACCCCAACTCTTTCAGGCTTTCCTCATAGGAGAGGTATTTCACTGCTCTAGTCATTTTTGTGACCTTCCTCTGGACACACTCCAGTAGGACATGCTCGGCCTATGACTAATTGAGCAAGCTCAACCTTCCAGAATAACTTATCTGGTCTTTAGGTTGCTTCTTGCCTTCTCTGACAGTCTGAATAGTTTCTGCCAGGCTTACAGCTCCTTTTCCACTACTGAGGGGAGGGTGGCAACTTTCCTATCATGGGACCCCAGTGCAGGTATTCCTTCCGTTGCATGACAGAGGTTGCTGGGATCTGACTATGCAGGTGTTGATGGGAACTCTACTAAAAATGGGAATTAGAAATAAATAAATAAAAAACCTCCCCAAAACCAACAACCCTCTATGCTTGTCTTTTCAGTGCCTTTAAGAGCTGCTGCATAGTGAAAGGCTGGCATCCCTACTTATTCAGTTAGTGTACAATTTCTTCACTGAACTCAAAATAAATACACTGGATTTAGGAGGAGGTGTATCTATAGCAAGCAGTAGATGATCCAGTTTTGTTCTTGTGTTTTAGTATCATCACTGGTGTGACTGCAGGACTGGTCAAGAAGACAGTATTTCTCCCAGCTGTGTGCTTTTTAGCTAACTCTTCCCAGTGCAGCTGCAGCGTTTATTCATTCTCATTCCAATCTTGTCTCCTTCGCTATTTTAATTGGATGCATGACACCTTCTCTGCTAGAGCAAAATGCCACGAGCAGACAAGGTGCGCGCTTGTGAGGAAAAGCAGCCTGATCTGCAAATCACTTCCTTCAACCCCACACAGACATCTTTTTTTCTTTTTTGATTTTTTTTCCCCCCTTCCTTTCCTTCTCTCAGTTGGAAGGATAAGGCTTACTGCTAGCATTGCAGCTTAGCATTATTTTTAGGAAGAACTCTTTAAAGTGCATTTTAGAAAGGCTCCAGCAGCAGTTGGAAATGGATGTGTGTATAAGCACAAGTACGTATTTACTATGTACCCAAGCCTGATGCTTGAATAGATGCAGAGCTGGGACAGTTTCCCTCTTGGAAATCACGAGAAGCTAGGAGTGTTTGTCTGGGAGCCACAAATAAGAAAGGAAAAGCTCTGCCTTAGAAAGCAGAGCTGAAAACTGCAACTACAGAAAGAGTATCTGGGGTGCAAGGTTCCCATTGCTGAACCCCAGGGCTGGGTGCTCTCACGGGCTGCCCTATGGCTATGAGCTTGGAACTGTCACCCGTAGGCTCTTAGCTGCTGGGCTAGGGGGATCTGCAGTTGCTGAGCTTATTCATGTAAGTGCTGAATGTTTTGTTTTAAATTACATGCTTAAAATGTCCATTTGTTCCCATTTGTATATACTGCATTCAAACTCGCCAAGATTTATGTTCTAAAATGGGAACTGATGTCCCATTCTTTACAATCACTGTATTAGCACGCAAATAGTCTTGCTACCCAGCTGGAGAGTCCTTTGAACAATCAGAGCACCTAAATATGGGAGATCCATATCAAGAATGCAGTTTATAATGCAGAACTTACAAGTCCAAACAGTACTTCTGAGAATGGAAGCAAAGGATACAAAGATCAAAAAAAAAGCTGAAGTAAAACACAGTTTCTTTCCAAGTCAAAGCAAGTGTATAACTTCAAATGTGAAGAACTACACAAGAAGTACTGCAATACCATATTTATCTAATGAAGACTGAAGTAACTCATGAGCTTTTAATGATGTAGCATCAAGTAGCAAATATTAGCTCATTATGCATTGACTGTTCTGCAGACCTGAATCTTCCTCTGGTGTAGTACTAATCAATAAACTCCTATGTCCTACATGCAACTGCTATATTTGAATTAGATAACCACTTTATGTAGGTGCCTCATAGTTTTCTGTATGCTTAATTCATGTTGTCTGTTTAGGCTGGGAAAGAGCTCTCCATCATACCCATTTTACAGATGAAAACTGAGTCCTGAAAATGTTAAAGGTCAGATCCATTCAGTCACTCCAATCTTGAATACCCTCCGAGATGTCTGCAGTATCTATTTACATTTTGGTTGCTTTTGAGGGGTAAGATAAATTTCTTAAACTTGTCTGTTTCAAGAATTTTCCTGCACAGGTGTTTCCAGCTTGGGCACAAAATTCCCTCTTACTACACAGCCCTCTTGGTTTCTTTAACCTTTGCCTTTTGGATCCGTAAGGAGGAGTCTGTGTGGCGGACCCCATGGCAGCAGCAGCTTTCTGCCAACAACCACTGCTGTGCTCCTGCTCCTCTTGCCTGGGCACAGCATGCGTTACCGTCACTGGCTGGGCAGCAAAAATGCCTCAGGTTTTCCCACGTGGCAGAAGAGTCTCTTTGCTTTGTTACATCCTTCTAAATGCCTCCTCTAGTAGTCCATGCAAGAAGAAAAAGATCTGAAAGTCTCTTTGATTGATATCTCAATCTGTCTTTTGACTTCTGCTGCTGCCTGTTTCACCTAGCTTCTGTCACTGATAATTCGCTTTTAAATGTAATGGATAAGCTTCTGAACCATCCATCTCCTCCTTTAACCACAACTTCTTTCAGCGCGTGAATGACTGAAAAGTTACATTTTCATTTAATGTGGATTTGCAAAGAAACCTTTAGATAATAGGCATCTCTAATATTCACTGAAGCTATTAGAAGAATAAATCAAAAGAAAATTCACCTGCTGATGCCTACACAAAATGGGGAGAAGGATAAGGCAGAGCCCCCAGTAGTGTGATGCTACACAACAGCAATTACCATAAGCTGAAAAGAGCACAGGAATGGTAGTTAGAGTTGGGCTTCTCTCTCTGAAGCTGAGAGATGTCAGAAAGAGGGGAGGAAAATCCTGCTATTGAAACTGAAGTCATGCTAATTGCCTTCATCTCACACTATGTGTTTTATTCCTTATTGGTTGACCTTTTTTAATGCACAGGAAAATATCAGAACAAATCAAAGCCATTATCTGCAGAAACTGTAGTAAATTATTTTGATCTGAATGCAATTGAGTGCTTACACTGCTGGTTGTACTTTCCTTGCAAGAATGTATGCAGTGATGCTTATCCAACATCCCTAAGTGATATTAAGAGCCCATATATGTGTGATGAGTAGCACTAGTTTTGTGGGGATTATGTATACTTGCGGACAAGTTAAGGACAAGTTTGAGTCTCTTGATCCTTCCTCATAATGGGTCTATGCTACCTTGCTGTGGAGAGGAAATTGTGATAGGGACAAAACAGTCACAATTGAGCTTTGAAATAATTCGTGAAACTGGGAAGACACAAGCAGTGCCATGAGAGATTTGACTTGGCTGAGGGATGTTCTGCTTTGGAACTTGTTCCTGCTTCTTGGCTGAATGAAACAACTCATTTTGGAAATGGTTATTCTGCTCTTGGAGTAAGAACGTTATTCTTTTGCTCTATGTTCTCTGCACTCTTTGTCTTAAGGCAAATAACTTGCAGGCACCGCCCTGGCTTTGACAGAAGCCCCTCAAAGAACTTGCAGAAGTCACATAACTATTCTCAGTCTCACCTTTAAGAAGGCAATAATGTTTGCAGGAGCCACAGAGTGTTTCTGAGACTTGGTTGACATCTAGAAGTGCAAATGTTCCTTTGTTGGCCAAACAAACCTACACAGTGCAGAGGCAGAAAGTAATGATTTCAGATTTCTCTCTCTCTCCTATGCTTCTGCTCTTTGTTCAGGGAATGATAGGCAAAAAAAGGCATGCTTTATATCTCCTTTACATTACAACTGCAGTTCATTTACAATTTTTAATGCTTCGCATGCTGATCTCATGGGGTGTTTTTTTTGTTTGGTTGGGCTTTTTTGTTTTTACATAACTGATACTCAAGTACTTTAATGATTACTTGCATCACTCTCATTATGCAGGTAAACAATGCATCTACCTTTACAGTGCAGATAATGCTGTACAGCTGACGAGGCTCCAGAGTCATTAGTAACTTGACCTTCCTGTCTGATTCATACTTATGAATCTAATAATAAATGATCACATGTGGAAGAGTCAATAGAGAAATAATGTGGCACACTTCTTTTAGTACCCTAATTCAGCAGAATAAACCATGAGAAGCATTTCAGTAATTTACTATAGTAAGTGCTCTCAGCAGCTTCTGTATTTCAGCTGTTTGGTGCTCCAGCATGAAGATAATTATCTTGGTAATTAGTTATATTGTTATTTAATTGTCCCCAGACAATATTCTATTTTTTAGAAGGAACAGGCCTTTCCTTCTGTATCTTCCTCCCTCATTACAAAAAATGTTTGTCTATGAATCTCTTCCCTTGCCAAATATTTTATTTTCTGTTTACTACTTTCTCCAGAAAGATCCCAGTTATTGAAAGACAGCTTCTGCTTAGCAGCTGCGTTGATGGAGCTGCAGGAGACTCCCTCTTCTTGTTTTCTCTGAGAAAGTCACAGAAACTTTTCCTGCACAAGCAGGCCTGGCAAGGGAGTGCAGGGGAGAGGAGAGCGGCACTCAGCAGTGCTGCAGACTGAGACCATAGAACTGTCCTCTAAAACTTGGGTTTCTCCTCTCCTGGTCTTCTAGGGAAATAGGTAAAATTAAAAGGTTGATGAAATGGATTGGCATTGAGGAGAACAGTGAGCCTCAGTCTCTGAAGTTAGATGAATATGAAGCTTTGTTAGAGTTGCATGAACTTAGGCAGGGAGTTTTCAATCATTCCTGGAGCAACAGTGGTGAAAAACAACACTCCGAGGGTAGAAACCAGGATGAGAAAGAATGATCTACTTCCTGGGAGGACTCAATTAAATAAGCAATTACTCTCCCAAAAGTTGTGGAGTCGGAAATGTCTGGAGCTGATATTCTGCAGATCTAAGTCACCATTTGGGGATGGGAAGGGGTGAAGCTCTTGATGGAGCATGAGGAGAATCCCTCCAGAAGGTGAAGGGGTGGCAAGCACCTGAGGAAAAGACATAAGGGTAGGAAGAGGTGGGAAAAAGGCTGGAGACTTTTGAATTTGAGTGTAGGTGGTTATGACCTCAATAAAAAGACACTTCCCCCAGTGTCACTCTCACTCAAAGTGATTTTTATTCCTCCTGTTTAAGAAAAACATTCATTTATCTTTTTTTTTCTCTTTTCCCCCCCTGTCTCACATCACTCCCTCTGTGGTACTATTTCTTACTGCTTTAGCAGGAAACAGCTTGTTTGCATACACCTCTTAAATAAGCAACATAGCTTCTAGTTTATTTAATGCCTCCAGATTTTCTGCTTTCTGGGTACTGGCCTTGTTGCACTTGTCCTTTCAAACAACTCCAGTTCTTATAAGCTGAGCTTTTCTCTCTAACTTTTTGACTGTATAGAAGATGGTCTTTTTTTTTTTTTTTTTTTTTTTTAAATTCACTTAGTGACTCAAACTCCACAAAGTACCATTCCTACTTCTCACCAGCTGGTGGTCCATATGCTGCTGCATCTCTACTCTTGTAAATACAAGTTTGAAGTCATGCTTATAGATCAGACTTTTGGTGGTTAATATGGCAATATGTTAAAATGTCAAATGATGCGGAATGAGTGAGTTGGGGTTGGGGGGAGGGAAGCAGTATTCTGCACATTTATAAAACTTTCCTTCTAAGGGGCTCCCAGTGGTTTGCAGACATCAGGGGATTTCTGCAAGTCTGACAGGGTCAGGGCTGGGATTTGGGATCCACAGCATCTTGAGAGAAGCATCTGTGAGAGGCAGAGGCTCCCAGCTTCCCTATGTTGTCTACCAACATGTTCAGGCTCTAAATTAGGAACAAAAAATACAGTCTGGCACATTGCCCATGAAAGATTGCCAGCTTCTAGCTGAAACTCTTCATTACTCCAGAAAGGGTTGTAAGTGTTCCCTTGAGGAGATGGAAGTTTGTGATTTATACAGTGTGCAAAAAAAAAAAAAAA
>VZTL01022890.1:38171-49485 GCA_013400535.1 Scopus umbretta
TTTAGATGAGAACAAATGTTCTTCAAAGCAACATATATTAAGCAAAACTGACTAGATTAGCATTGTATCTCTCAAATGGCTCCAAATATACTGTGTTCTGGAATTAATGGGACATCTCTCTCTGAGGTTTTTTTCTTTTACATTTAGATGATATTCAGTCCTGGTTTGTAGAGAAAATCTTCCAGAAGTTCACACATGTGGATCCTGTCAGTCCTAGTAACTGAAGCTACTGAGGCTTTGTCAAATTAGAAAGCATAACACAGCTAAAGGAAAGCAAGTTGAAGGCTACAGTTACGGTAAAAATTTGCATCAGCAGCTTTGTCAAGATGGAGAAAAAAAAAATGTTCCTGTTGTCAGAAATTACTTGCTATATAGAACTTCTTGCATCATATGCAGTAGACAAGACAGTTTTGCTGTTCTAAACTGACATTTGTTAGCAGACTACCTGTTTAGTGTTGTAATTTCATATCCTTTTAATTTCTCAGGAAAAAAAAGAACTTCATGAATTTTAGGTTGTGATTTCTCTTGTTGATTGAGAAGGAGGGGTGAAGGGAGAAGTTGTTTTGTTACCAAACAGTATAGATGAGCTAAATTTGGCCCAAACAAACTCATGCCAGTCTTCTCTACTTATGACTCATTTCTTCCGTCTCCTGCCCATATGCTCTGTTGCCAGAGCTATCCCTTGAGTTACAAAAAGGGCTAATCAACCTTCCTCATGGGAAAGCCAAGACTCTTGAATTTGTCCCTTCCTTCACATGGGACTGGGGAGGACTGTGTAGCTCCTAGAGCCATCCTGCTTTTGGTTCCTCCAACAGTGAAGAGTTTAATAAAGAACATTTGATATAAAGACAAGACACAAACTGGCGGGGTCTTGTGAAGAAATAAAATGGGACCAAAGAAACATGAAAACATGCTTCAGGGGACTCCACAACTGGGAATGTCATTTTAGCAAGGGGTGTCCAGCAACTGTCACAGCAGTTCCAGCTGCAGCAAGGGTACTGCTTTGCCTTCCTCAAGTGGGAAAATGGAAGCAAAGTGAATGATGGGACTTTCTATCAACCCTCTTCATCTGCATGCCTTCCCCTCCGCAAGCTTGCCAGATACTCAGGGGCCCCAGAGCAAAGACTGGCATTAATTGGGCTATTGTAGACTACATTTCAAAGCGTGGGCTGAGAACCTACTCAGAAGCTTGGCTCTCATGCCCATTGTACTTGGTGGCATTGGTACGGTAAGGACAGGGATAAGCCAGGAAGATTTTGCTCTTCCTAAAGGTTTGTGAGGGGTCAGAAATGAAGTGGAATGGTCGAGGCTCAGATTTGGCCAGGTCACACTGCTGATGTGGGTTGAGAAACTAGCCACTTTTTTGTGTGGTTTTGCCTGGTGCTGTGTTTGCAAAGGCTGCATGAAGATGGCAAAGTGGGAGTGCTAGGGCCAGCTGCTGTGCAGATTTGGACAAAAATAAGCCAGACCGGTCATGCACCCCTTTTAGAAAGAGCCTGTCCATGAATTCAGCACTGGAAAGGTGTAGGACTGAAAGCCCATTTGGACTTGCGTAAAAATGTCTTGCTCTGTTGTTTTGACTAGGACAATCAAATTTTCCCGTGTGTTGAGCTATGCTATTGTTTTCCAAGTCATTTACTTAAATATCAGTACTTCTGCCTTTCACCACTCTACTTGCATTGCTTTGCTCTAGTTTGCTGGGTTTCTCATTTTTATCAAGCCCTCAGAGTATTTGACTCGCTTGATCTTTCACTCTTTAATTGCTGGTCTCTCATCAATCTGAATCGGAATGCAAATACAAATAAAAGCATCATTGCTATTCACAAGCTGGGAGTCAAGACTAAGCATACAATTTATTTTGAATTCAAATAGAACTGTTTCGGTGCTATAGATTGTTTGTATGCAGTCTAAAAATCTTTATTTCCCTATAGAAACCATCACTTTCTCCATCGTGAAGGATGTGCCTCTGTTCATGAACATACTTTGTTACTAGTTCACCACTGAGTTGTTAAGAATATTGGGTAGAGCTGCAAAACATTTTTTTTTCAGCCACTCATGGATCTGCATTAAGTCTTGGAATATATTTGGTACATGTCAGTCTGGACTATTTCTGATTAACTCCCTGGAAATATTACTTCCTTGCTACAGGACAGAGATAGGATTCATACCAAAGAGAAGTAATATCTCAAAAGGGCAAGTGACCCAGCTGTTACAAACTTAGTTAAATAAGCATATGCAAAATCATTTGCCATATATTTAGTGCTACTTAAATGTCATTTCAAGAACCTACATCTGTAGGACTTCTTGGTAGTAAGACCAATTATACAGATATATAGAAAATTTCTATCTGTAGGCTGCTTTGTACAGGTGAAACACTGAAAATGATGTTAATTTATGCAGTACCTTGGTTAAGCCAGCATCCCTGATTTAAATGGCAGCACACAGATTTAACACTTTTTAAAGAGAAATGCACAGTAAAGAGGAATGCTGATTGTTTATCTCTTCAAATTGCCTAGTGCAAGAATGAGCTCTCGGGGGATAGCAAGGGAAAAGATTAAGTTGCCATTCATGGCTGAGAATGCCAGTAGAGCTCTTGGAAGGCCTTAAAAATAGAGCAGCTCCTTAAGCTGATCCTCTTGTCAAAACAAAAGTTAAAACTAACAGAAATGTAAAATGAGCTCAATTGTTTGACCTGATATGTACAGAAACTTCAGAGTTAAGGCCCTTTGCTCTGACATGGATATGAAACGGTCTTGTTGAACAGAGGGCAGCAATTTGGAGCTGTTGAGTCATGAGAGCTTCTTGTGAACATGAGGGTCTTTGTAGCACAGCAGGAACTCCCTGAAGAGCTCAGTGGCTTGCAGAAAAGGTTTCAAGCTCCTCTTTTCTTCTAGGACACCTTCTTCCTCTTCCTCCTCCTTCTTTTAAAGATGGGCAAAATCAAGATGAGGTCATCAAAATTTGCATTTTGCTCTGAGTAGCTGAAATGAAATTTCTGTAGTCATGATGTCCTAGCATGTCACATAAGTCTGTCAACTATTGCTTTATTGCCTCTATGCCACAATATTCTTCTCAAATACTGTTTGCCCTCCTAGATGCAAGTCTGCTGCATGAGGTGTGTGTATGTTCTCTTGCACACAGCTTCTCAGTTACGGTTTTGCTGACATGGTGACAGTTGGGCAAGTTCAGGATGAAAGCTAGCTAGCTTTCTCAGTGCTTTTCAGAGCTTTCCAAATGCATATATGAAGAAAGTCATGCTCTAAGAGGCAATGCATGTGACACGGAGGCCCCTTTTTACCCCAGTATAAACGTTACTAGAAACCAAGCCATGAGCAGTGACTCTGTACACTGCTCAATGAGTTGGATCGTGTTACTCCTGGAGGAGTTGAATAACAAGAGTTGTGCAGTTCACATAAGCTGTAGGATGGTCACACACATGAGGGAAATCTAGCAAGGAGCTACAGGCACTTATGATCCTGCTATCCTGTCTAAGGGCTTTGTAAATTGTACGACCCTTGTATTCATGAATTCCAAAAAGCATGATTATAGCTCTCTATCTACTGCCTATTTTTCAGCACATTGTACTTCATGCTAAGCTGGCTCTGGGTTATCACTAAAACATTAAGACAATTCAGCCCTATCGATTTTTTTTTAATGTGAAAAGCTTCATAGTTTTGATATATTTCAGATGCTTTTGAGTTTTAAAGAACATTGAATCAAATGTGATGATACAGAGTTTTTATTTGAATGCATTCTAAAGTCACTTGTGTGTAAATCAAGAATTGATTGGTAAATTAAATTGCCTAAGCCATGCCAGCAGCAGCAGAGCTGGCAATTGCAAAAGCCTGTAATAAAGCGTTGCAGACAAGTTATCTCCTTCCTTTCATCAGTCCGTGCACTGCAGCAGCAGCAAGCATTCAAATTGTACTTGATTTCACCACAGAGCACACTCAAGTGTGGTTCACAAACTATACTGCCCTTGAACCATCTGAGGTTTGCAGCTTGGAACCTCTTATACTCTTCAGCTTACAAGATTGTTTTGTTACTGCTGCAGTCATTGCCACTGTTTGCTTTGTACATCGCTGCTTTCTCTGTTCAGCACGCATCCTCCGATAGCTTTGGTCAGAGCACTTACATAAAAACTGAAGTCTCGTTGCTGTTAGCAATATAGGGGATGCAGAGAGCATCCAATTTTCCCACCTTTGAATTTTCTGACCATCAAGCATCACTGCATCTTTGGGGGAAAGAGAAAATCCAACAAAACCCACCCTGTTCTGGAATGTCTACTCACTGTGCTACAAAGTTTTTGAACTAATCACAAACACTACGAGAAATGTAAGAAATGGACCTTTTCTTTTTTTTTCTTTTCTTAAATATTTGTCAAAAATACCCCCTCCTTTTTTTTCCTGAGCAGCTTATAGTATTGCTCAGTGATGTACTTTGCCTTGCAAGAAAGGGGTAGGCAGAACATTATTTGTAAGCTTGGTATCACCTAGGTCCAGCCTCTTCCCCATGACTCACTGCAGCTCCTGGTTGATGGCATGGCTCATCTCCTCCTACCTACTTCCTTGGTCTCTTCAGATGTTTGCTCAGCTCCCACTTGTCCCTGCAGGCCACTTTACACAGCTATACTTGGTTTCATTCAACTTGAATCTATTCTGCCCTCTGTTCCTGTCATGTTTCTTGTTTGCTGGACATTTTTATTCCACTTAGTATTTACATAGAGCTAAAAGATATTATAACACAACACTTATTACAGCAGATGACTGGAGATGATTCCTTCCATACCATCACCACTGCCTTTTAGATCATTCTTTCAAGCAGCAGACAGCAGTTCAGGGCACAGAGCTGTAAGACAACATAACAGTAACCCCTCTGCCTCAGCTAAGCAGTGCTAATTTGACTGAGTAGCACAGGTAACAGTAATAGTGGAAATGAAGTGGGATGGACTTCAGTATAAGCTACACAAGCATACTGTGCCCCTGGTAGCATTAATAAAATTCTCAGAGGTGCTAGTATAGGCAGATCAGCATGGCTCTGTGCCCTAAGCCATCCTGGTTCCAGGGCTATAGTTCCCCTGGGGGCTGTGAATCTATCCTTGTGTGTACATTGCTCCCATCACTATAGTTGACAATGACCATACTTAAAGCCGAATGTAGTCTCTGGTGGGGAGAGAGGTGTAGTTTAGCTGTGCTGCAGTCACACCTTGGATGGCAGAGTGAACAAACCAGATGTGCTGAAAACAGCACTGCAGGGCTGCCACTGCTGCTGGGACTGCCTGGGAGATGAAAACATCTTGTAAAGCAGAGAAAAATGAAAACCTGCTTTACTTGTTTGAATAAAAGTAGGCAGCTCTCTTCTTTTTCTTATTCCCTCTTTCAAAAGGGACCTAACATTCACCCAGTGTCCTGGTTTCAGCTTAATTCAGAGTTAATTTTCTTCCTAGTAGCTGGTATAGTGCTGTGTTTTGGATTTAGTAGGAGAATAATGTTGATAACACGCTGATGTTTTTAGTTGTTGCCAAGTAGTGTTTATACTAGTCAAGGACTAGTTCTTGACTATACTAGTCTTCCCATGCTCTGCCAGGTGCACCAGAAGCTGGGAGGGGGCACAGCCAGGACAGCTGACCCACACTGCCCAAAGGGCTACTCCATACCATATGACGTCATGCTCAGTATAGAAACTGGAGCCATCACTACTCGGGGACTGGCTGGGCATCGGTCAGCGGGTGGTGAGCAATTGCATTGTGCATCCCTTATTTCGTATGTTCTTTTATCATTATTACTATTATTATTTTCTCCTTCTCTGCTATCCTATTAAACTGCCTTTATCTCAACCATGGGTTTACTTTTTTTTTCCTGATTCTCAACTCCATCCCACTGGAGAGGGAGAGGGTGAGCAAGCTGCTGTGTGCTGCTTAGTTGCCAACTGCCAACTGGGGTTAAACCACAACACCCAGCTAGGTGACTTTTCTACGATAACATCTATTGACCCCAAACTCATGGCCCTTTCATGTCAGCATTTCCCTGTGCTCTGTTCCTTCTGAGCTTATCCTGTGCCGTCTCTTTGCCTGTATCCTCAGCTGGGGTTTCAAGTCCAAGCATCAGCTAGAGCGTGCAGACACTGCTGAGCAAATGCTGGAGCTGCTGCTTGCACAGCCCTGCTGCTGTCCTGTGGCATTGTGCCTCTGTACAAGGCAGTGGCTCCCAGCACATCAGCTGTGGATGCGAAGATAAGACCTAAGGTGAAGTAAACCATGTTTGTTCATTAACTTTCTGGAAAAAAAATCCTCTCCTTGTGATCAAATAACTGTGGTAAAATGAATGTAGATACAAGCTGAGAGATGGAACAAGGACAAGGTGGGGATGGCAGGAAATTGCAGCGCATTCATTACCATATGAAGAGGCCTAAATTTATACCAAGTGCATGGAAGGCACCATGATCTAGTGGGCATTTAGGAAGGTACTCATATTTTCACTAAACTACTGCTGAAGCTTTTCCCTAGGACTGCACATGCCTCTGATGTTCCTTTTGAAGAGTCTGATACTCCTTCCTTTACCACAGATGAACTCAAGCATGCTTGAGAAAAGTCCAAGTCTGAAAATTCAGGAGGCTTGGATCAAGCTGCTGACTTACTACCAGCTGTGTGTGCAAAACAAATCACTTCATTTTCATATGCTCTGAAAGAAGGACTACAATGAAATGAAGATGTTGCCTCACAGGTTCCTTGAGACATGGATCACTTTTATCAGAGATGCCTGGATGATTAGTAAAGTGCCACTACTGATGCTACCAAAATAAAGTAATCCTCAGTTGGGGAATACCATGGTTACATAGCAAGGTAGAAAGTCAGCCTCATTACAGGCACTAATTAGATGAGCCTGGCAGTTGATGACGGTGATGATGTGTCCTGTTTTATGTACTTTTAGATATACAGTTCAAGCTATTGTGAATCTTGAAAGCTTAGAACTAAGAATATTGATATATAGAGTTTCTGAATTGTCACAGAAATTTTAGGAGTGTATTTAAAAAAAAAAGCTTTTCTTGAACAATATCTGTCATTTTAACTGGCATTTCCTGTGGCGTGAGATACTCTTCAGTGTAAGAAACACTGAGAATCTGGCCAATATTAGTGTGCAAAAATATATCTGGAGGCCTCTTATGGCAAACCTTACAACATTTTCACTTGCAACGTTGAAAGTTATAACTTGTATTTCAAGCAGGATTAAATGGAAGCAAAGAAAAAACTACCATGAGTTTTGTACAAGAGTTGCAGTGGAACTGGTCTTTCATTTGCACATCTAGCCATGCTATGGATTCAATCTGACTTAAAGAAGCAGTTTCCAGAGTACTTGCAATTTTGTGTGCCAACCGCCACAGATATGCAAGGCCTCAGACTTGGAAGGCATGTGCTTCTCTTGAATATATGCACCAAACCCTTCTAAGAGTCAAAATAAGATAGTATAGGTATATTTGAAATTTACTTTACTTAACTAAGATTTTCAGTCCTTGTTTATAGACATGAAAAAGAACCAGATCCAAAAAACTGTATTTAAAATGTTGTAGTCAGAAGTAATTAATGTTTAAAGTGACTGTATAACCATACACAGCCAACCTACATAAGTGCAGATCCTCGAGAGGTTTGTGATTAGTAGTTAGCCTTACTTCCTGCCTAATATATTGGTACCTTGAGATGTTATAAACACCATGTACTGCTAAGAATTGTTCACAGTGTGAAGACTTCATTGCAGTAACTGATTCTTCTAGTCAAAGTTTTAGCACAAAATAGCATGTTTCCACTTCCAGAGGAAGTCGTCCCTGTGTCAGGCTAAATACTGATAACCTCCTAACTCTGTTTCCTACTGCTCCTTCCACCTGTAATGCTGTCATGGCAAGCCCCTGCTGAAAAGTACTGGATGTGACATTGCAGGTCACAGCTGCTCCTTGGTCTGCAAGGGGAATTATTACTGCGTTACATGAGATGAATCGCATCTTTTTCAGCTAGATTCTGAGTGAAGGAATATAACACCGAGAGGTGTACTAGGTCGCTGCACCATTGCTTGTGCTGCTCTGGCTCAGTGAATTCAAGGCTAAACGAAGCATGGGTCATCAGTGGATCAATTCTGCAGGCTCCTTCATTTGCCCCGCTCTCTGAATGGGCCTGGCCAGCCCAGACCTTGGGAGGACCCCAGATGCAGCGGGCTGGGGAGTGTGCAAAGCTCACCCAAAGACTTCCAGAGCTGCCTTTTGTCCCTGTGGGCTCCCAAGGACTGTCAGTGTGGAGCAGCTCCTCTGAAAAGTGTGATTATCTGGCCCTGTTCTTTCTATTTAAAAGACTTTCTGATCTTGAAGTGCACTGTGGAATGCATACCTGGATTTTTCTAACCCTGAGGGTTTTCAACCTGGCTGTCTAGGTTGACCTGTGGGTGTCCGCCTTGCTCCTCGTCTGTTTCTCCAACAAGGCTTTGGTTTGTTTCCTTTTTGCTAATTCCAGACCCACTTCTCCCTCTTTTGCAGGAGCCTTGTACCCTCTGTGCACCCCAGCTCCACAGCTGGTGTGGGCTCACCCTCTAGTCCTCGGGCCATCTCTCTCTCGGCTGATATGGGATGGTACATCCTTAGCTGGTTGCAAAAAGAGAGAGGGGAAGGAGCTTGGCCCAGGTGATAGGGCAGAACATATTCAAGTATCATGTGGGAATAGTTTCTCGTGTGATGTTACACTGGTTTCTGCACGTAACAAAAACTACCTCTTTCCTCCTGCCCTATCCTTTTCCCTCTTCTTTCTTCCTTCCTTCCTTGGGCTTCAGGCTATCTCTCTTCATGGCCTTTCTGAAGCCACAGTTCTTAAAAGACAAGGTAATCTGTTCTTTACCTGGGTGCCAGACTTGGATAGATTTAGGAAAAATCTAATTCTCTCAGGTCTGTGGGTTCAGTGGGTATTTAAAGTAATGACGCCAGAAATTATTACTGTTTCCTTAAACTGCTGAGGGTTCTGTCAGTTTGCATTCAAGACAATGACTACAGACAGGGAGCCTGGAAAAGTTCAGGATGGAGCAGGGCAGCTTCTGTGCTGGATCCTGCCAGAATTCCATGCCAGAGCACAGGGAACCCTTGCACTGGCCTTGCACTGGCTTGGGTGATGGGGACAAATGTCCATCAGAAGCAACTCCTACACGCAAGAATTGTGAACAGCCTGACCCTTCTCTTGCTGGAGTTAATAGCTAAACTCCCACTTTCTTTAGTGGGGCAGTATGGGCTTTTCCATCTATACAGTGCTCAAGGAGTACTGAGGTAAGGACTGCTGCATGCCTGACAGCTGCAAAACTAGGGTGCTAGGAAAATGGAGCTTTATGGTTATTTACTCATGTCATAGCAAATTCTTCCTTTTTCGATACATTCCTGAGCTCATTCTCCTGGGTTCTTGTGATGGATGCACCTGACCCTTGCTCACCCATTCGCAACAGCTCTGCAGCCTGTTATTGCTAATGTTGCAAGAGCTGTCTACTAAAAGCAGAGGCCAAGGCAAGCTCAGGAAAGTATTACAAGTATTGTATTGCGTTTGTGCATACACGCTTATCAAGCAAACATGTCAATATACATTTACTTGCATCTTCTAAGAGAGTAATTCATTACATGAGTGTGCATATACCATAGCTGATCTTGTTCGGAATTTTTAGTGAATGCAGGACCACATACTGAGGTGCTTTCTCAGCTGTTACTCAGGAAAAACTCACAGCTTTAACATTATTGTGCTTACATAAATTCCAAACCAAAATACCTTGCACAGGGTTTTTCTTTCAGCTCAAAAGTTGTAATACTTTCATTGTCATGAGACACTACAAAAAAATGTACAACTGAAGTTTTTTATAAATTATATTAGAAACTTTTGGACATGTATCTTCAAGTCCACTGTAAAGAGACTTAACTTCCTCTTTCTTCTTGAATAAAAAATAAAGTTTTTTTTTTCCAGCCCAGAATTCATTAAACACTTGGTCAGATCTCTGTTCTTTCACATTTACCACTTCTTCCCCAGTTATTTCCAGAATTTTAGAACTTTTCTGCATTTCTAATAACTCAGGATAGCCATTCAAAACTTAAGGAATCTAAAAAGTTGTGCTTGGACAATAGTTGTTCACTAACTAAACTGAGTCACCAGGTTCAGAGAAGGAATTTGAGCTCGTCCAATAAAACCAAATAAGAGCATGGTCAGTGTTTTGCATTATTAAAATAAGATCGATAAAGTATTTAAAGGGTAGTAAAAAGTTCAGCTTTTACATATCACTTTGATAATACCTGGGAATTTTATTAATAGACAGGATTT
Organism: Scopus umbretta; assembly: GCA_013400535.1. NCBI lineage: Eukaryota > Metazoa > Chordata > Aves > Pelecaniformes > Scopidae > Scopus > Scopus umbretta. The sequence continues at coordinate 48,493 of VZTL01022890.1, forward strand.
TTTTAAAGTTATTTTTTAAAAAGGGGCTAGAATGCTTTCTTCTTTCTTTTTCTTTCTTAACAACATACACAAAAGCAATATCCCCCAAAGCAGACTTGCATTTGGACATGAGATGGAAAACTTATGTTTATAAAAGCCATCTCCTTTTGCTTAAAGCAGAGAGATGTGCTGAGAAACTGGTACAGTATGACAACATTTTAAACACAGAGGAGACAATATTTATCTGGCTGGTATACAATATAAAACACAAATCGCACATCAATGTTACAGCATTATATTGAAACAAACCACAGTAATTAGATGCTTTGAAGTCAAGCCTATATTTTCTTCAGCTTTTTCATGAATTATTGATCCACTTTTCTCATTAAATGGAATGGCAGGCTCTTGCAGTAAATGGACAAGTGACTACAACATTTATATAATCAAATATCCTCTGCATCTGGCAATAAAACATGTTTGTGTGTAGAATACCCTTTCTGTATTGACATCCCTGCAAAACAGATTTACAAGAATAACGACATTCCTTTTCTTTTGTCTCTAAAACACAGCTTCCCTTGCATCATCATGCAATCCAGTATTTTACACTGATTGTATCAAGCGAAATATTTTCCAAGAGCCTGTATCATCCATTGTGCAACAGAACATTTCTTGTCTATAATAAGATGTAAATAAACTGTCTCACTTACCTTATTTTCTCCATCTCTGCCGCAGAGGCCTACAAGAAATCAAATAATAGGAGCAAGTGAATGAAAGAAAACATTCACTCTGCAGATTTATGCATAGTTAAGGCTTTCCAAATGGTTTTCGACAAGTGTCTACAAAGCGACGGTAAGCGAACCCCACATCTGCATTAGCCGAAAATAACATTGACAGATGAACTGGGGAATAATGCAGCACGCTGCAGGAGCACTGTATACCCACGAGCCATGGGCAACAGAATGACTCAGTTGTAGCGCTGAGGCAGAAAATGGGGAGGGGAAATAAAAAAAAAAA
>VZTL01022891.1:1762-22780 GCA_013400535.1 Scopus umbretta
GTAGCTGCCATAGTGCTGTGGTTTGGATTTAGGATGAGAGCAATGCTGACACCCCCCCGATGGTTTAGTTGTGGCTGAGCAGTGCTTGCACCAGCCAAGGCCTTTCCAGCTTCCCGTGCTCTGCCGGGGGCACAAGGAGCCGGGAGGGGGCACGGCCAGGCCAGCTGCCCCAACCTGCCCCAAGGGCTATTCCATACCATACGGCGTCACCCTCCGGATAGAAACTGGGGGAGTTGGCCGGGGGCAGCGATCGCTGCTGGGGGACGGGCTGGGCATGGGTCAGCGGGTGGGGAGCGATTGCATCGGGCATCGCTTGGTTTGTGTATTCTTTTATCACTATTATTATTTTATTTTCTCTTCCTCTGCTGTCCTCTTAAACTGCCTTTATCTCAACCCACGGGTTTTTGTTTGTTTGTTTGTTTGTTTTTCCCGGTTCTCTCCCCCATCCCACCGGGGCAGGGAGGGTGCGTAAGCAGCTGTGTGGGGCTTAGTTGCCGATTGGGGTTAAACCACAACACAAACATACGTGTATGCATTTCTATGTATACTTACATAAAACTAAGGACATTTCCAGACACTGCTGTTTCCACAGTCCTGTTTAGAACGTGGCTGCTGTGCCAGCACTTGAGTTAGCCCAGTCAAGGATCAGCAAAACCCCCAAAGACAAGAAAGATGAAGCGAGCAGCTGGGCAGGCTGTTCTTAAATACAGTCAGCTGCTGGAGGATGCGTGATGGGGAGCTGTCGCAGTTTCAGAGAGGGCAAGGTTGCTGAACTGCATCACAGGCACCCAAAATTTCTGCTGGCTAATCCGCATACCCGTCCTTGTGGTGCGGCTTAATCTGAAGGTCATGAAGCTCTTCGATTCTCCTCCAAGTGGCTATACAGAAAGGAGTCCTCCCCTAAGAGGGAGCACACCTGATTTTTAGGGCCTTTTTGTACCAGAGAATGATTATTACCATTTTAACATTAGTTATTCAGCCTGTGACACTAAACACATTGTGGGTCATAAAGCGTAGCTTCTGAATTTCAGGAACTGTCATGACAGCAAAATTCTGGAGAAGATGTGCTTTTCTGTCAATCCACTTCTATGTGGCTTTGTCGAGGGTGACAGAGGAAAAACCACAGCACATTGTATGAGAGTCGGCTGGTTGGTCAGTACGTTAAAGGAATTTCTGTTGGTTGATTTTTTTTTTTTAAGATTTATTTTTTAAGGGGAAGCTCCATTAAAGCAAAAGAACACCGTCAAAATGTGTGTATGTGAGACATTTCCTCATCACTTGCAGAGTTAGTGTGTTGTGTCTATTCATCTATCTCTATATATGTCTATAGGTGGTGTGAATACACATCTCTATGTATATTTACATGTACAAATAATATAATTTAGTAAATGTACATTATATATATGTAAACGCCAAGAACAAAATTCTACAGTACATTCAGGGATTTGGAGATCTGGGATTAGTTTACACCTTGAATTCAAATACACTCTTGCAAATAGAGATGTGCCTGTTGAAAAGTCAGATCATCTCATAAATTCTAAGAGGGGCAGCTTTTTATGTAGACTGTGGATAACTACATGAGGTTACAGTTTTATTCTCTGTAAGTGTACCTGTTTTCCATAATTAAAAGCTCAAGCCAAGTTTAAGGGAAGAGCGTAAGATGCAAAACTTGATCACACATTTGTGAACTTGTGGGAACATCTAGTGATGTTGTGACTCATTTCTGGTAATTTTAAAAGTCTGGTTTGGAATTTCATTTTAAAATAGTCACCTAGGTGCCTGTGGGGATATCAGATGGTTGCTTTGGTGGCAAATCTTTGAGTTTGCCAGCACACATGGATAACTTTAAGTACAAGAATAACGCTCTTGATTTCAGTGAGGTTTTTCAGGTGCTTAAAGTTCAGGTGCATTTATGTAATGGGTTGAAGGCTTGCTACTTACGGACACCAAGGGGGCATGAAAAATCTAAAAGTTTTTATGACTGTGAATTAGCTGAGTGTCGAGGTGTGTTCTTGCTTTAACTTCTTTGGTGAAGGACAGGTACGTTAGCTTGACATTCTAGGTTTGTATTTAATGTGTCTTATAATTGATACATTGTGCTGTAGAATATTGGAATCTGAGTTACTTTTTTTTCATTGGTTTGTTTTTTCTCAAATATAGGATGAAATAAGAAGAACCAGGTTATTATTACAAAACAGCGGAAAGACACTAAGCGAGCCCATACGGAATGATCAGGTATTTTGGAGCACCGTTTATAGAAAATAGAGGTGTCTTTTTTTTTTTTTTTCATGGCTGAAATAGTTGTTATTAGTATAAGATCTAGCAGACAGAATACTGCGGTTCAGATACAAAGGATAACACAAGAAAAACTCATTGCTACAGAGATGTTTCTAATTATGAGTCTAGTAGGAATTTCTTTGGATGACTGCTGGTGCCAAATTGCAGTATTATTATCCTGAAGAATGCTAGGTTGTGTACCATATAGCTGAGTTTAGAAGATGCTCTTGGATCACTTTAGGAGTCATTGCTTTAAGCCTGTCTGTCCTTAGCTGGGTTGATATAGGTAGGTGATAAATATGGAAAACGCTTACGGAGCTCATTTTGAACTTTTTTTGTTGCATCAGTGTGTAGAGGGCAGGTTGGTTTGGTTTCACATCTCATAAAATGAGCAGGAGCAGTACTTGGGTGGCAAACTTACTCATGGAATTGCTGGAAAGTAGTGCTGAGCTCTTGCTTCTTTAGGAGGAGTCTTTCTTTTGATTCACCGTGGGCTTGGCTCTTCCCATGTGGCATTTGGTACCTTCTATGTCCAAGTCTGAAAGGAGAAATAAAAACTGCTGTGGTTCCAGAAAAGCTGAAGTCTTAACATAAGTGTTTAGGCTTTTAGCCACATTTAAGACTTGTTTTCTGTTTTAAAATACCTACCTAGCTTAACTTTTTAAAATTAACTTTCTGTTTTGCCATAGTGTCTACTTTGGTGCTATTACACAGCACATGGGATGCGAGTAAGTTATATTCAGCAAGGAGTATATGGAGAGAAATTGTAGGGAAAAATAATTAAAGGGTGCATACATATATGGCATTCCATATAAAAGTAAGTTGTTGGAAGTAAAAAGGTATAAGAAATTTAGAAAGAAGATTTTACCCAGTCTCTTCTGAAACTTGATTACTAACCTAATTTTCAAATTGTTTAGACAAAACAAGCCTTCCTGCTAAGCCTGGTAAGTTTACAAAATACTTAGAAATCTTTTTTTCTCTTTCTTATTCAAGTGTGGCAAAGGTGGTCTAATTTGACTTTTTTCTTTTGATTTTTTTTTTTCCTTTTTTAAGTCCAGTGTACATCCTGATACAGACAAGATAATTCCTGTTTTGTTTAGACCTCCAGGTAAGTTCTCTAAAAGGAAGTTTTGTGTATGTGACTGAAGTATTGAAGGGAATAGCTAAATAGTAAATAGCCACTGTGATGCTACAGTGATACTCTTCTCCATACAGAAAGACTAGTAGACTCTTACTTCTGTTAGTTGTGTTGTCATGTCTGTTGAAGATTTATTTATTCCTACGGTCCTCCTGAGGAATTTTTCCCACCGTTCATCTGCTCAGCTAGGTTGAAATAGCCTCACCAGTCTCTGTTTTGTCACTACAGAATGAGTTCCCAAATCCCTCCACATGTAAACCAGCCCACTCTAAGCTAAGTTTTCGCTTGATGAATGTGGCTACTGTATGAATTTACTTGCTGTGGTGGCAGATAAAGCCTGCTTGGGGTGATGTTTAGGGAGCCAAGACAGCACGTGTTGTTAATCAGATACAACCATACTTAGGCTATTTACTCATTACTCATGTAACCACTCACAGCCTTTGTTGCCACCTATCCCTTTTTGAATAGAGTGAGGAGAAGCAATTTCTGTTCAAAACTCAATTATATAGCTTCCAAGTAGCCACGCTGAGTGGCCTTCACAAGGGCTCCTTTTGGCTATAAGCTGTGCCTGGATATTCTGGCTTCTTCAGTGAGGAATGGGAGACAAAGGTTAGAACTGCAGTACATGGTGATGGTGCTTTTTTTGTCAGCAGTGTTTTATTTAGAGCCAAAACTAGAGGAGGGAAGTAAGGGGAATTTTCTGCTCAAAATCCAGATTCAGCAGTTATTTTTACTGAAATTAAGTTTTCTTTCGTTTTAGCCTTCCTGCCCATATCTCTTCCATTGGTGAGTAATCATGAAAGGTGGTAGTGTATCACTCACAGGGCTTACATTATTCCAGAGCCAGGGGTTGGAGGGAGGGAATAGAAGGTTTTAGGCTTCTTAGCTGTATTTTCAGCACAAGTTTTTAAAAGATATCTATTTTATGGGCCCTGCTGAGTAATCTGGCAATTGAGCCCTTAGGGAATCTCATTGGAAATCCAAACCTGTTAGCTACCTTCCTTCAGCAGTATTCGAAGACATTGTTCATGCGTGAAGGTCAGCTTTCTGGTGCAAGGTGAAATTCGCTAGGCATTAAGAGCAAGGCCTGGTTTTGGTCTGTTTAACCTCAGAAAAATGGAACTGCAGTAGGAAGGAGTCAGACTTCGTGTTCTGTGTTTCAGACACAGAATATGAATTTTTTCCTGTGTAGATTGTGCATTTGCAAGAAATGGTGTGGTCAAGAAATTACAAAAGATATAAAAATAAACTCTTGTTACAGTGCTCAAAAATTGCACCATTTTGGTTCATAAAATTTGTAGCTGCAATTATATGCATGTTTATTCATTTAGATGTGTTTGCCTTTGGTTTTGGCATATGAGTGTACATACTGAGAGACATCATTCCATATAGAGATTACAGCATGAATTTATATGGCACTACTGGGAAGTGTAACAGCCATCAAGACTTCCATTAAATTCATGAAGAACGGTAATAGAATTAACAGAAGTATTTCTCTTTGATGTTTACAGCTTAATGCTCTTTGACAGATGCGGTTAGATTCAGCACTGGCATTAATAATAAAGGTAGCTGATCCACTAATATTAAATGATTTAGGGATCCTCCTCTGAGGCTTTGGACATTCCATGCCCTCCTCATATTCAATATTTGCCTTATCTTGGTTGACTCTCTACTTTGAGAGTGCTCCACACCTTCTAGGCCAGACCTCAAGAAAGGCTGTGGTTCATTAAAACTGAAGTTCTCATGCACTGTCCAAGTTGGGAAGTAAATCCTAGAAGCTTTGATCTTAGATCAGATGGGTCTAGTACTTATATCCCCCCTAACCGAAACAGTCTGACCCTTCCTCATTCACCACGTTAATTACATTTTTATCATCTTAGTTATTTTATTTGCATCTCTTTAAGCTTCACAAGTACAAACACATTTTTTTATTTGGGGTAAGAAGGCATCTTGTCCAAACATTCTTGCGCAGAATGTTTTAATCACCGTGTCTCTGTGTTTTATATTGGATAGACAAAGTGAGTATGTCACATCTGTGGCAAGAAGGTGCGTTAGCCTAGAATCAAGGCAAATGGCTTCTGGTGCTGACTGGAGCCTTTGATGCTGCTGCAAATAGCAATGCAGCAGTTCTCTTCGTGCTCTAGCCCAGCACTGCTCACCAAAAACTTCTAGACTCATCAAATCTAATTTTCTTGTGGGGTTTTCCTCTTAGGTTTTTGTTTCATCTCTTCAGCTCCAGGCAAAACAAGCTTTTTTTTGTCAGGTAATTACTTCTTTCTTTCTACATTTACCAGTCTTCTAGTCTCAATCACAAATTCATTTTTGCTTGTAATCTTTCCTTTCTGCAGTTCTTGTTTCACACATACACCACAGGATTCACGCTATTTAATGGAAATGGTACCGTAAAGGCTGACGTACGTGTCAATTTTTATTTTTGAAATCATCTTAGTTGTACAAGACCATTTTCAACATGATTTACAAGTGTTTTCCAAATGCTCTTATGGAGTGTGTTTCTTCTGTCCTTCTTAGGAGTACTCACTTCAAGAAAAGCAGATCTTCTACAGCTTGGGAGCCATTTCCTATGCAGCATGTATTGGTGTATGTATTTGCTCAATGACAGCCTTCCTAATAAGCTCTCCCGAGAAGGGGTAGGTGCTGAGATAATCACACTGCCAGATATCCTTCAGGATTGTGCTTTAATGCTCTACTTTGATGTCTCACCCTGGAACGGTTGAGAATAAGAATTTTCGTGATCATCTGTCAACCAATACCTTGCTTGGCTTCCTCTGATGATTCCTCTTCTGTCCTTTTCTTTATTATTCTGCAAGTTTAGCAAATGAGTGGTGAGAGGAAACGGCCAGGGTTTACAAACACAGAACAGCTCACTGGATTGCTGTGGTGAATTTTTTGATGTGGTGCTGTGGAAGGACGTCTGTCTAGCTCTAAAAAAGTGGTGAAATCTGCAGCCATCTCCTGGATAGAGTTAGCTCAGATCCCAGAAGCAGCATAGCCATGAAAATACTGCACTGAATGCAGGTTAATTACTGACCAGGAGGGCTAGGTAGCTGAGGGCTACTTAGCTAGCTCTGTGCTCTGCTAGAATAGGAATTTGTGGTTTCCAGAGTTTGCTACATCAGAGTGAGCTCTGGTATCCTCACTGTCCTTGCTCTCCACACTAAATACTGACTTTTTTTTTTTTTTTAAGCCTTCTGGCAGAAAATTATGGCTGTTCCTGCTTTTGTTAGATGGATTTTCACCTCTGTCCACTAGGCAAAACAGTTGGGCCAGCAGTGCTCAGGACTTTACAGAGGTCTAAGGAGACAGCTATGCCCATGGGAGAATGTGGGAGTTCTTCCCCTTTGTCCTCCAAGGGAGAGACTGAGTGCTAGCTGGTGTCCTGGCCATTTATTCCTAAATGAAACTTCCTGCAAGTGTGTTATGGGAATATAAAAACTGCAGAGAATCAGGAACAAATGCACAAGCGCACCGGGTGTCCTGTTTGGGGAAGAGAGCAGTATATGTCACAAGGCAGTTGGACAGATGTCCAGGGAATTTTAGTCAGAGGTAATTGTTTTCCTTTTTCTGTCTTTGTATTCATACTGCTATTGTCCTATGCATGATAATGTTTAATGCTTTTTTTATCACAATATTTTGTATTCTTATCTAAAAGAGTGATTACAAATACCTTCAGTAACTAGAGAACATATGTATTTTGTTGGAATGTTAAACCAAGGTGTTTGTTTATTTTTATAAATGGTAGCTATGTACTAAGTCGCAGATTTATTTTCCTAAACTGTTGCACATACTGAAATACTGCACATTTTTTTTAATAGAAGATGCCTGTTTCCTCCCAATGCCTTAGGCTCTTCCTCTTGTCTTCATGAATCGGTACACGCTGAAGAGTTCGTTAACGCAACTAGTCGTCAAAAAGATTCTACCTGCTCCTCTTCTTGGTGAGCATAAAGAAACTGTACACCACGCAGCTGGTCTGAGGGCTGTTTGCTACCCCCATCTGACCGTAGGATTTTCTTGCCCTTGCACAGCCGTGGTCTGACTGTTTCCTAGCTGCCTTCTCTGACTGCCTGTGCTGGCTACCGTCCTTTCTGTGCAAGAGTTGACACTCACTGATCAGTGCAACTGACCTCTGTTTGATGCTTGCTGGTTTTTAGTTTTAGAGCTGCACAGCACTATTCTGACCTTTGTATGCATGACGTGCAACCGTTTCTCAAAAAATATCCAGGGATGAAGTTGGCATTTTTTTCCTTGGCTTGGACATTATACCTGAAACTATCAGGACTGCCAGGAGGGATCGGGAGGGCAGTCGCATGGCACGACCTGGTGTGGCACATGCATGATGCCAGAGTGCGACACAGCTCTAGGTGCGCGCTGGCGTAGTTCCTTGCTCAGGCTGGGGCTGCTGCTGGCTCCCTTAGCTGGTTACCTAACTGCTGACTGCAAGTGGGAGTTGTTACAACAGAGTATTATTAACCTTGCAAGGTAATGGGACTAGGTTCGATACTGAAACAGCTCTACTGACATGGTGAAGTTGCACCAGGACAAGTTTAACTATTTGAAGTCATTAACTGTTTTTCTAATGCTGTTAAAGAAATTTTTGGCCTTTCCTAGGGGGAAACTGGTAAAATTAAAACAAATGTCATCTCCTCTGTTCCAAGTTATGTGAGATGGCTACCCAAATCTTTCCAAGGACCTGCATAAGAGCTTTCTGACTTGTCTCCCTTGGAGCAGGTGTTAAAGTGTGCTTCCGTTCTCTTAAATATAGAGAGAAACCTGAGGGCGATTGATTAGTATTAGTCCCGCATTTGAAAAGTGCCATCTGTTACACTGATGCCTTTATTGAACAACCCTGCCAAAAACTAATAGAGAAATCTACTATTTCAAGCAAGGTCAATTTGCCAGACTCTGCCCTGTTACATCTAGACCTTGGTCTAGAAAAGAGAAAGGAGAAAACCAGCTAGATGACTAACTTCTATTTGATACGGCCTTTCTACGTGCCAGTGGTTTATAGGCTTGTGTTTTCAGTGACTGACTGTGGGATGGGTGTTTTCGGGTACCTTGTAGAGCTGAGTCTGGAGGAGACTGAAACATTCTCAGCTAGGATCCAGCTGAAGCACTGCCACTTGTGACAGACACACAGCTGGGCAGAGAAGTGCCCTACCGCAGTAATGGAACATATTAGAGCCAGCATTCCTCTGGCACCCTCCCTTTCAAATCAGGGATGCAGTCTTTACTTCAGGTCTGTTCCCTTCAGGGTCCTCTTTTCTGTGCTGGATTTTTGCACTGACCAGTACGAAACCTATCCACAACACAAACCCCTCTCCGTTCTCTTAAGAACAAAGGACTCTTGGTTTGAGCTGGGTGGTGGTGATTGAAAGCTCTGAGTCCGTAATGATAAAGCACCTTTTAGGATTGGGCCTTAAAATTTCACTCAGACTTCTGAAACAAAAATTAAGATCCCACGTAGATTTTCATGGGACGGCCTCTTCTTAAGCTGCCGGGTTATTCAGTTGTGAATTGTTGAACTGGAAATGTAAAGTGCATGTAATTGTGAATGTTACTATTGTGATAGTCCTTTTGGATCTTTTAAAGCAAAATCCTCTCTAACTCTGCAGGCTTGATGAGTGCATTTACTGTGGCGGTGGCGAGAAGCCCAGAATTTGAGAATGGAATTGAAGTGATGGACAGGAATGGCAAGGTTGTAGGACTGTCACAGAAGGCTGGTGAGAAGGTAGGCGAGGGGGTGAAGGCTTCTCTTGACTTGCCTTTCATTCCCTGGCAAGAGCTGACTGCGATGCTGACAGTAGGTGGAGTTGGATATGTTGAAACGAGGAAACACAGATCCCGTGCTGGCTGTTTGGGTAGGCTTGGACTGGGTCTCTGGAACCAGGTTGGCACCTGTCTTGTGTCTTCAAGGGTTGGCAGCCTCCCCAGCCCAACATACCGAGTGCCAGACTGGAGGCACAGAGGCAGTAGCACGGGCATTTCTGCTCTCCCTGGTCACCTCGGAAGGAGACTGTTGGACCTTCTTCTGATGGGACACCTCCGAGAAAAGCCCTGTGTTGCACATACCACACGCACTTTTTGTGGTGGCAATATCATTTCAAGGCTGTGCCTCCCAAAGGGTAATGCCCTGATCTACAGCATGCTAGTGCATTTTATCCCTGGGCTCCGTTGGCCGACTGTATTTGCTCCTTGCCTTGCTCATCAACATCCACTGTAGAGCCTGGCACAGGAACTAGAGCAAGGAGTCGTATTTTATGTGCTATTAGTGACTTTCCTTTTCTATGCTGCCGTCCAGAGGGGAGGAAACAGCTAGATGAGCATAAAGACTTGTGGACAACTGGAGAGAGAACTTCAGATTTGACACAGAATAGTTAGGATGCCCAGAAGGCATAACTCTTTGGAAGAAATTCAGCACAATTTAAAAACAGCAATCCTCAGCAAAATTATTACTGTAGTAGGAAAAATCGATACGACATCAGTAGTTTCACTTCCCTTCCAAAGTATTCCTTAGTCACAAGCGGAATATTTACTACTTGTAGGAGTTGAGCTCCCATTTAGGAAAGAATTGCTCTAACAAATGTTTTTAATCCCTCCTTAACCTGTTGCTTGAAACTCCAGAGTATTAGACAAAAAAGGTGCTCACAGAAGCACGCGGTATTTGAAGCTGCACAGAGCACTGCTTTAACAACATTTATTTTTCTCTCTCCCTGGAGGCCGTTAAAGAAACAGCATTGTCAAGAGCAGTCTTGTTTGGGACAACATTCTTCCTGCCAGCTGTGCTGACGCACTTTGTGGAAAGGTAGGAGGGACTGCAAAAGGGCTGGGGGTGCCCGGTCAGCGTGTCTTCTGGTTTTTAGTCTGGCTGTTGACAATTTTAGAAGTGATTATCTGAGGAGTTTCTGCTCAGCTACTGTGATTCGTTTAGCTAAGTGAATCTGGTGCTGTGAGGGTTGGCAGCAGGTTGTATAAAACTGTGAGGGTTTCCCTTCTGCTCCCATGCAGGAAACATGATTGTGCTCTCCTGGCGGGCTGCTTTCCAGCACCTCGGTTCCCTACCTTGACCTGAGTCCCAGTGTCTGGTGTCAAGGTTGTTGACAGCACTTGGCTTAGTTATTTCTGAAGAGGTGGTGTGGCCCTTGAATTTGCAACTAAAACCAGATCCCAACTTCTAAACAGTTTTCCACATGTTGTAAAATATATTCTTGCTTCTGCAACATTTAGATACCCTGTATCATAAGAAGAATTCACTGTATGCTTTATGAGAGAATTCTTAGCCTGCCCTGAGCTATTGGTAGGGATTGTCCATGTCATGTAATTTGGTATTGACTAAATTAATTCCCTATCCCCTTTTTTACCTTAAGGGACTCCTGTTTCCAGAGAACATAAATGCAGATGTAAGATAAAATTTTAAATATATATTGAGTAATACATTTTTGCACCAGGCAAAGTAGGGCTGCCAAGAGGAACAAAATCTGAAAGGAAAGAGGGTCATGCAAGAAAAATCTAACTCAGTGTCCTGTTTTTGGCTGGGATAAGAACCGAGACACTGTAAAGCACTAATGCACTTTCTTTTCTTGTGGCACTTTGATCTTGCTGCTTATTTTATTAATCTTGTATTGACAATCTGGGCTTGGAAAATGCTGCAGCTAAATACAAAACAAAGGGAAAGAACAGAGGATGTTAGGAGTAGGAACATAAGAAATAAAGTAAAGAAACATCTTTTGGATTCGTAAGCCTAGGTTATTACTAATTTCAGTGCAATTTCAACCACTAAAATAGTAGCTAATGTTCTTTGTCTCGCTATCAGATTATTTTTTGAGCCCAAACTGACATACTTACTTTCTCAATGTTTTGGACAGAGCAAAATTTGCAAAAACTCCACGTGCTTTGGCTTCAGTGAGAATGCTTGTGATGATGTCAGTACTAGCAGGGATGCTACCAGTTTCACTTAGTATGTTCCCGCAATGTGGGGAGGTAAGTCCTTTCGTAGGAGTTGATTTAGGATTATTATTATATTAAGTAGTCATTCTATAACTATGGCCAGCAGTCCTAAGGCCACATAGAAAAAAGAGGATTAATGTGATTGTGCATCTAAAATGGGGCAGTGGAGAGGCTGCTTGTGAAGGCCCAAGTACTAGGCAGAGGCTTACAGGACTTGCTAGGTCTCAGTTGCATCACGTGTTATTTATATTTACGCTTTTCAATGTAGATTTATCAGTTTTTCACAACAGTCTGAAGCAAACAAGGTCAGGACAGCTGTCTTAAAGATTAAAACCAAGGCTTTTCCAGCACTGTTCTCAATCCTGCTGCAGAAAGGAAGGATGTAGATGAGAATTTTTTCTTTCATGCATAGTCAGCATGAGCTCATCAGAGAGGTAAAGCAACTCACATGTGACATCTCTTCACCCTGCCTTACTGAACTGTGAAGTGTAACCCATTCCCTGGGGAAGCACGCCTTCCTGGCAGGTTTTAAAGGGAGGATGTAGCCCTTGAACCTTGGGCTTTGGAGAAGGCCACATGAGAGAGGAGCCTGGGCTTCCTTTCTGCATTTCTTTCCTCTCCATTATCAGCACTGTGTGAATATTCTCAGAAAATCACAGACTGGGCTCTTGCGATTTTCAGTGGTTTCTTTTATTTGCCTAAACTTTCTGGCATTGTGATCTCTTCTTTTAGATTTCTTAATCTCTTAGGGTAACAAGGGTAAGTGAACATAAATGAGGGGACTTGTGAGAAATTATGTACTGAGAGTACGGCCGGCTGGTTCCCTTTGAGCTTCCCAGTTGCTCAGCCCACAGCAGAAGTTCTCCTGGGTGACTCACCCAAATATATTTATGGTTGGACTCGATGATCTTAAAGGTCTTTTCCAACCTAAATGATTTTACAGTGAATGGAGATAAGTCACTAGGGCTCTGTTTAGATCTTCGGGAGTACTTCTAATTTTAAATAAAACATATTTCTTTCCTTATGCGTGTACATGTAGAAAATGTCAGAGAAGCAAAAAAAAACCCTTAAGCCCCCCAAATAAAGAACGAACCCCAAATCCCCCAAAAGTCTTGCTTCCGAATACAGTATTTCAATTTGTGCAAAGTCCAATGCAGTTAAGCGGACTTAACGTATACTTACCAGGATATGGTGGTGTTGATTGCCTTTCTCTATACATTGCAGATAAAGCGAGCAGACCTTGAACCAGAAATTCTGTCATCTACGGAAGAAACGGAGTTATTCTACAATAGGGGAATTTAGAGACTGGCTTTAATATATAAATGTGTGCTCTGACTGAGGTCAGTTCTGAATGCATCAACAAATTCAACTGGCATATGTGACTGATCGAATCTGGAATTTACGGTGGCGTACGTACCAGATTCGGCGTACAATGATGTGGTCTGTAAAGAAACAGGCTTTGCAAAATTATTTTGCAAGCCCCAGCCCAAAGGCAGATATGTACACGTAACTTAATGCTGGAAATTATATTTGTACCAGAAAGCACTGTAACACAGCGTTTGTCACAAACTGTGTTCTGTATGCTTCCTCACGTGATTGACTCTGTAATTAAAAGACTATGGAATACAAAAGTTTGTTCTGTTGCTGCTGTTGCTGCAGCTTTTGACATGCTGCTTTCCCAGAACACAGCTGGTCAAGGCATTAACATCGTAGTCCTTTGGGTAAAGTCAAGCTGGTTCTTCTCCGAATACTCACTTTGTGTTTTGTTGTACTTAGTAATGCTCGTTTCAAGGATGAGGCATGAGCGAGGTAGCCACTAAAGTGGTATTAGACAAAGCAACCCTGATGGCAGTGTAATTGGTTAAATTGTTTGGCTGCAAAGTGGCTCCTGGCTTTCTCAATGTCCTTGAAAGAGCTGTGAGGCCTGATGCACCTTGAGCTTTAGAACTTGTGTTTTTACACAAGCTACTGGGAAATCCTATGGCTTTCTGACCTTGTGGACAATGAGGAATCCCTGCTTTTACAGGTTGACTGTGTTGATCCAAACAAAAAAGCTGTCTTTTGAGACATGGCATAAGATGTGGCTTGTCGATGAGTGCGGTGATGAATTGTGCTGATCATATGAAATTATTCAGGGGACTGGGACTGTCTGTGAAGAGCTGCAGAAAGAGCTTACAATACCAGATGTAAACAGGTGAAATACCAAATGGGTAAGCAAAAAGTAATGAGCTTGGCAGAGGGGATAGCCCAGCTTCACACCTGGGCTGTGAGCTGACTGTTAGCACTGGGAGTGGAATTAGGGGTAGTGACAGATAGCTCAACATGTCGTTGAACTTTGAAGTCCTTCGCAAAGGGCTACTGAAAGCTGACGTGAGTTAAAGTGGGGAATGGGCATTTCCATCAAAGGGAATTCGCTGAAGGATACTAAATTCATGGAAACTACACCAGCAAAAGGAGTTAATAAGCTCCATACTACTGAAGAGGGGAAGGGGTAGATAGCTCATTTACCTGCTCTCACTCTCTTCCTGTGTCTGCTTTTGGTGGCCGGCGGGATATGACATGTCGCTGAATAGATCTTAGGCCTGGCCCAGTACAGCTGCTGCCACAAAATCAAGATCGGACCTTCTCCTGGGGGAACAAGGTAGAAAGAAGCTCCACAAGTGTGGCAGGAGACCCTGTGGTTGTGGTAGCTATAGGCGGGGGTCGTAGGAGAGATGGCTGTAAGATCACTGAACGCGTTACGTGAAGTGCTGCTAAGGCTGTGCGTGACAAGGATAAATAGGCACTAAATAATGTAATAATCAGTTGCACAGAAGTGATTTTACAAGTACATCCTCCAAAGTCTGCCACAGTTTAGAGCGCAATACACTGCTCGCTGCTTTCCTGTTGCTGGAGGATTAGATTTCTTTTCACGGTGTGAGGGAACCAAAGGTTTCCCAATCCGCTCCATCCCAACAGGAAGACGGCAGCATAGAGCAAAGTAAGGGAGAACAGCAGGCCTGGCCTCTTGCAGGAAAACAGGTCCTGCTGTGCTTTTGGCACTGAACAAAAGCAGGAAGTAGGGGGTTGAGTTTCGTTTCTTGTTTGCGTTCTGCCTTTTTTGAGCATTCCTTTAACAACTTACTGCAGGGAAGGGTCAGACAAGGCAAGAGGGCAGGGGAGTAGCAACCTGCCCCAAGGACCTGTAACTTGAGGGCAGCATGCTGTAAGGCTGTTCCAGGAAGATGGATGTCTGCAAGTTGCCAAACCTAAGAGTGGCAAAAGGTTTGCACTACTCCACTGGAGGACTGTAGTGAATTTTTAAAGGAAGAGGATCATTTACACCTGCTGAACTCAAAAGGGATCTCTTAGCCTTACCTTTGTGGGTCATGTCCTTAAGTACAGAGTAAAAAAAAAAAAANTAAAAAAAAAAAAAAAAAAAAAAAAAAAAAAAAAAAATTCTCGTCAGGGTCAACAACATAAAAGCAATTGTACTGTGTCAGACCAAAAGTCTGGCTAGCCACATGTCATCTCCAATGGCAGCCAAAAGGAGAGACGAGAAGAAAAGATCACATCAGCCTTGGCTCTCCTGAGCCAGGAAGACACTATGGAGAAGGAGGCTTGCCCTGCTCTTTTCCTTGGATACCACAGGGTCAGGTGGAACAGGCTTACAGTCTCAGCCTGCGTCTCTCAATGAAGTGTTTGTCTCCTTCCAAATCTTTAATGATGGTGGCACAGCTAACATCCTACAGTTAAATTCTCTAAAACCCTGCCTCTCTATTAATCCTATTCCAATAACATACCAAAGGCAAACTCAGATGGGGCCTAATTCCACCCTCAGTCAACGTTAATTGGCATTACAATGATAACCCACCCCTCTCCCCACTCCTTTTTTACATATAATTTAAGAATGGCTAAAGTAAATGCTGGTTACATGAACCACAGTGGAAGCAAAGAGAAAAAAAAAAGAAAAATAAAAAGAAAACAGTAGGGCAAAGCCAAAAAATTGAGGATAACATATTCAGGAACTTTGAATCGTCATGGTAACTAGACAAGCTATAAATTCTCTGGCACCACACTTGGATGTTTTAAGCAAATTGATGTCATTACAACTCTGTGAGTAAGGCTTATGGAACAGGTCTGGTAATAGTGTCTGTTATTACAGCTGCCCATTATCAAACTCTACCAGCTTCCTACTGAATACTCGAGTTGAAATCTGCCACATTAAACACAGCTCCCTCAGGGTTATTAAATAACTCTTTCCTTTCCCCCATTCTCAGAAATGTTTCTATTGCCCTAACCAGAATTTTCCAGAAGAGGAGGGCAGGCATCTGCCATTTAAATCGTCAGCCTGGGTGATTCAGCTGCTTCCCAAATCAGGGCAGGGAAAATACAGAGCTAAAAAGGCCCTGGCATCCTTGGTCTTGAAATAAAATCATTACGAGACTAGAACTGCCAGGACCAGACGCCTGCTCATCCAGAGGTTAAAGTGAGGGGAACAAGACTGGGACAAGCAGAAAAGCCTCCTGTTGGAAGGACCTGGGAGGAGAGTCAGCAACCTTGCCATTTGTAACTTAGACTAGACTAACAACAGACCAGCCCCAGGCAGGTCTGCCTCCTGCCTTTAGCACCCTCGGCCTGTTAAGTGACAGTGCATCAGTGGTGGAACCAGTTTAAGGTGTGGTAAGCTACAGCAGATGGAAGCTTGCAGCTTCAAGGAAAACTAAGTCTTAATACAGCACAATATGCTAGCAGTTCCCCACCTACTCAGCTTATCTTGAAATTTAGGAATATGCAATGAGGCTTCCATATTCCTTTAATGTAGCTTAGAAAAAACCCCAAAACCAAAAAACCAACCAACCAACAAAACCCCAAGTAACCAGAAAACCAGCCACTCCCATGCTAGGAAATACTGAGATCAAAGCATTTCCCCCACTGGAGCTCATGTCCCTGTGTTACTCCCAAGCCTGTAACACAGCCACGCTGGTTTTCCCTGCAGGCCATAGGGGTGGAAGAAGGAAGGATGCAGCTGGGGAGGGAATCCTGCACTGTGGCTCCTTCCTCACACAGCAAACGCCACGCCACCTTGCCGCAGCGTTGCCCAGGAAGGAGCTCGTGCCCAGCCTGTGGAGCCTCCTCCCGAGTCTCCCATCTTTCAGCGGCTACGAGGAACGACATCACCTGGCCAAAGATCCCTCCGACTGCAGCCAGCCAGCTGCCCAGGGAAGGGTGTAAGGCACAACGAGGCAGCTGTAAACTTCCTACACGGAGCTTTATGGCTTTGTTTTTTTAATCTAGAAATTGAGCTGCTTCAAACAACGTCTCACAACACCCTAAATTATCATTAGCCCTTTCGGTAGCTGGGGAACTGAAGCAGTCGGAGGTTGAAATCAGAAGCAGCCCACAGTTTTAAGATGGATGCTGTCGGGTGTCCTGCATTAGCTTTTTTCCAGGGTACACAGCATTGTATTGCTCTCAGTCAGAACATCCCCCCCGCAACACTTGCCTGCGGGGGAAACAAGGCAGACCAGCTCATACCAGGGACGAAAGCGTTAAAAACAAGAGTTAGCCTCAAGGGACTAGCCCCATTTACTCAGCAAAATCACAGCTGAAGGGATTGACCGTTTATCCTGCTCCCCTTGGCAAGCCTTTGCCCTGTTCACTATCTACCTTCCAACACCTGCAAACCTAGGGCAGATGTCCCGCTACAGCTATCGCACTACGCGGTTTGCGTGGGCAGTGAGCAAGGCGGCGTGCTCGGGGAGTACCTTCTGCCTCAGCTGAGGAAGGAGCAGTGCTAGCGTCTTCATTTGAATTCAAGGCTTTCGATTATTCTACATGCTGCATGCCTTTTGGAGGCATGTCTCTTGGCAGATTGACAGGAACCATCATTCACCGTTTCGTATTTATCCAAGAACAGAAAGGTGGTAAGATGAGAAGGAAGGAATGACAATTTCATTTTATATGGTCTTTGCTTCTAGGAAGAAGAAGAAAGGATGTCATCTGACTTTGCAAAACCAGCAAGTGCACACACGGTCTGCTTGTATGCATCTGGGGGAAAGGGAAGTGAGAGAGAAGCAGAAATCTTTCCCTGTCCCTGACCTTCCAGATTTTTCTATTTTATTCTAAACCTTTTCGAGAGGAAATGGTGTTAAAAGTCATTACGAAAACGCAAGAACATTAGGACAGTCTTTTGACAGTACTGAAGCTGAGGGAGGCCAATACATCTGTCTAAGTGCTGACAAAAAATGAGCACAGATGACAAAACTGTTTGAATGGGTAGTAGTACATTTCTGACCTGAACGTCAAGCTGTAGCTTAATCCCACTGTTGGGAAAACTAAGAGCCAAAGCCTGTGACTCAGTGGTCACAGCTATTCAAGAATACATTTACATAAATTAAGGGGTAGACTGTTCAGGATTTTTTTAATAGACAGAAGCATGCTATGAGTCCAGTTCCTTAAGTGCAAAATTATATTTCATTTGTTTCGCACAAACGTCAGAACGCAAGATCTAACACAACATCAAGATTTTCAACTTAAACATTTCCAAAACAGAAAGCAAATTAAGCATTCCATATTTAGTTTGTAACTGAGCTTCTTTGTTTTTTGTGGTTGCCTCTAACACCCATGCTACCTCAATGATAAATCTTAAGGCTTTTTTTATTAATAAGAAACTACGTGGATTTCTTCACCGTTACCACGTGGTGCTACGACAGCCGACTGAAAGCATGTTCAGATTTTTCTTGATGAAAGACTTCTGTTTCAGTGGACTTTAAAGCAGGTCCTGAATGGAATTTTCAGCATAATTTTGTAGTTCTGCTATTCCAACTGTTGTGAAAGTCCCAAAACAGAGGCAGGAATACTGAGGAACCATTAAGAAAAAACATTAACGGGCAAATGGGGGAAAAAAGCTGCAGAGCACTTACAGGTAAACGAAGGCAATCGCAGTATTTTTCTCAGAAGTTTAAAAAAAAAAAAAAAAAAAAAAAAAAAAAGCACATCTTCTGTGTTCAGAATTTAAACTGCGGAGTAAGTGTTTAGAGTCTTACACCCCTGAAAATAGGGGATTATTCTGAAGCACTTTCATTTACTGACTGTAATAACTAGCCATCTTATACATAGATGTCACATTCCTTATCCACATTCTAAAATAGATTTCCTTAACATATGATATATAGCAAAAGGACAACCCTTTCTCAAACCAATATTGCTTGCACATAGTTATTGACGAGCTGTTTCAGAATAGCAAACATCCAATTATTTAACAATATAAATATCGATTACTAAAGTTTTAATCATAAGTATAAAATCTCTATTTAAAAATCACACACTACAGCGTATCTGTACAAAGGCCAGGAAAAAGGTTATTTTTTCTTACAACAAAGTGCTACTGCAGAGTTGACTGATTTGTTGTGGACAGTTATGAAGAAATACAGATTGTTCAGCTCAGAGTATTTCCCTACAAAGAATCTAAGTTCTTCTCAGAAGATTACAAAGCAGTTAGTTTCAGGCTGCTCAATGAAAAAAAAAAAATTCTCTTGAATTATGGCTACGCAACCAAACAAGTAGGCAAATTTTCATTTTTTTAATCTATTTCCCAGTTCTATTACTTCAAAAAATTTCCATCTACATTTAGTCTACACAGAGCACCATCAGATAGTGCCTGTGTTACAGCTCAAGCAGTTTAAGAGGTTGATGCTCTACCTGTGGTACCTGGCCATTTGAACAATTTCTAGCCCATTAGGCTTTAACTCATCTGATTTTCTGCCAAATGGATCAGGAATAAATGGCCAGGTATCTTCTCAGCTGAGAACCCTAACTTCTTAAATGACTCCAGCTGTAAAGCAGCACTTGTCTGTGACCCCACTAGGAAGCCCCATTTTAAATATAGTAATCCTGTCCTCTTTTCCCTCCATCAGAGGCATGGGATGGAGCAAAAGAGGGGGAAACCTCTAAGGCAAGAGTCCAAAAGAGGCACTCAACTCCCACTTGAGCTTTAAAATACCTCTTCCTTTATATACTAAGGCTACCACATCAGATTTTCCCAGACATCTTTTTTTTTTTTTTTTTACACCTAGACACTTTCAAGTAGAAAGAAGAGAACTCGTCCATTTATTTGGGATTTCCAGGTATCAGGCAGTCCAGAGCAAGAGCAGTATCTGACAGGCTGACATACCTGGAAGCCCAGAATGAGCACTCACACCAACTGCATGTTCAGTGTATCTCTGTGCAGAGACTAGCACATCCAAACGGCACTGGTTTTACAGCACGTGTGCTGCAGCCTGTGTTCCAGGCCCCGGGAAGACAAGTCAGAGCAAGAACAGAGCTGTCCAACATCTGGAACCTGCAGGACAGCCACTAGAACAATGTCTCGCACAGCCTGGACACACAGGCATGTGCTACTGGCATATGCACCCACACTGTGATACAAAATACGGGAGCCATATATACAAAGTTATAGTTGGGGAAGATAATGACACCAGGAATGTTCCCAAATACGCCTCCATCAAGCTCCAATGTTCTGCATTGTATCACGGTAAATATGACATTAATCTCTTATACCTTTAATTTTTCCATATAAAATATCAGGTATTCCTATCCGTACGGCAAAGACAGTATTTTTGAGGTGGTCTGTAACACTGACGTGCATCAAGATCAGATTTTAAGCATTTGTTCAGCAGCTGCTAAATGAAAAAGAAAGTTTTCTGTAGCTGGTGGAAATCGCTTTTGTTTCAGGGCCTCAGAGTTAAGAGTTGGTTTTTCATTGCCATCAGAAACTTCAGTAAGTGAGGCTAAAGTAGCCAAGATTTCTTTTGTCTTCAGAGAAATATCCTTGAAGAACAGAAAAAACAAGCAGACATGAATATAGTATTAGGTATTATAATGTTTTAACATACACTTGATTTTAAAAAAGAAATCAATACAGAACAAAAAGAAAATCATGATAAATGAATAGTTCATTTTAAATAAAACCCCCGTTTATTTTAAGGCAAACTTGCAACAGCTCTTCAGTCTACTCCTGTGTGATGCTGAATAAAGAGAGCACTGCCGCTCCCCAGGCTCCTCTCACTGGCCTAACTGACCTCTTTTGACAAAGTTGCTCAGCTGTGAAATGTCTAATGATCTATTAGATAGGGGAAGAACTGAAAAAACCCATCATCGTAAAAATCAGGCTTTATAGCCGAGGTGCATTTCTCAGTAGGACTTTTTCAAAGGCATTGACAATACTATGGACAAGGTATTGAGCAGAATACCTGCTTTGCAGAGTAAAACTGGGAAACTAATTTTACTGGAGCTCTTATAATCAATACAATTTCTGAAGTTTCTTCAGCAATATGGTTACCCAAGAGATAATATAAACCAATTATGTCATCCTGAAAAACCTGTATGAACAATAGAAATGCTCATTTGTAAAAAGGCAGAAGGTACAAGAGATCAACTTATTCCCAGGGACAATCTCCCTCCTACTCCCCCTTCCACCAAGATTTAGCAATAGAAGGAGTTTAACTAGATTTTAAAATAATAATAACAAAAATTTAACCTTAATGACTTGGCTGTCTGATTTATCCGGATCTTCTGCAGACTGAACAATTAGTTGTGCAATTTCTTTGTGAAGTTTTCCCATTGTCATTGCCTCTGAGTAAGGAGGGGGAAAAAAAAAA
>VZTL01022892.1:9884-27085 GCA_013400535.1 Scopus umbretta
CCCCGCGCGCCGCCGCCGTGAGTGATCCCCGGCCTGGCGCCGCCGCCCCTCCGCGCGGGGGACCCGCCGAGTGCCTCTGCGCAGGCGGAGGGCCCTGGACGGGCTCCGGGGGACGAGGGGAGGCAAACGCGGAGGGGGAGGCTGTGACGTGAACGGGGTTCGGCGGCGCCGGCGGGAACCGCCCTTCCCTCCCCTCGGAGCCGCCTTGGCGCTGCCTGGCCTCGCCGTTCCGCCCCCGTAGGCACGGGCGCTTCTCGGCCCGCGGTGTCGGTCGGAAGCGCCGCGGCCTTGCGCCAGCGCTGTGTCCTTGTCCCGGCAGGTCCAGGGCACCGGCGGCAGCAGCGCCGTCAGCAAGTGCTCGGCGGCGGCTCGGGGCTACATCCAGGACCGGTTCCTGCGGCTCCTGGTGGGGCGGCGGCGGCGGCGGCGAGCCCCGCTTGTCCACCGGTGAGGAGCGGGCGCTGCGCGGGGCTGCTCTTGGCTGCTGTGGCTGCTGGTCCCCGGTGCCTGCGCCGGCGGGTCGCACCCGGCAGGCGTGGGGCTTGCAGCCTCCCTCGGGCTGCAGAAGGGCCCTAGTGATTCCCCAGGCCCCGTGAGTTGTCGCTTCTGTTTGAGGCACGGCTTTTAAAAATGCGTTTTAAGGAAACTACACATAGTGACAGACGGGCAACTTGCAGAGCACTGTCTCTCAGTAATGTAACCTTTTTAGACTGACTGACAGTATAATTTTACATGGCTTATGGGCAAAAATTGAAAACTTTGTCCTGAGTAACACATGTCACCGGACTGGTTCCTAACTCCAGTATTCAATGCTGCTGAAAACTACTTTAGATAAGATTTGAAAGCTAACGTACTTAAAATGTTAGCATGTCAATAGTTTTCTTGTTAATTGTCAAGAACATTACAATGTCAATAAGGTATTTGGTGGCTCAGGGGAACAATATTATCTTTTGAATCAGTGGTGTCTGACCAGTAGGTCTTCTCTGGAGCTTTGCAGGACACAAGCATGAATGTTTTAATGTGTATGTGTCGAGGGTTCTATGCTGATATGATAGTGGAGTTTACATAATATGAGGCTAATAGCTGAATGCAATCAAAATTACTGTGAACCGCCAAAGGAATTTCAATCAGGAAGGAAAAAAAAAGTGGTATTTAAGCAGAAACTTTCAGGCCTATGAAGACAAGTGTTGCTCATCAGGTCAGGAAGCTGAGCCTGTGTTGACTTGTCATATGACATTAACGTGCCAAACTAAATGAATAGAGTTATATATTGCAGTTGTCAACATTGTCATCATGGGTTTTGGGACATTTTAGAATATCTAGTGAAATCTTTAGTCCCTGTGAGGCATGGCGATGATAACATGTTTGTTAAAGGGGGTGATGGGAACTGGTAAGCTTGTTGGGGACAGGATGAAACTAACTAAAAGAGAATGCCAAGGAAAAAGAGGCACCAGTCCCTGCCAGACTAGGTAAATGGTAAACACTTTACAGGAGTTAGACTTACTTAGTTCCATTCATTCAAAAAACAGAGAATGAAATTCCTTTCCTGACTTTGCTTCTCTTCCCTTTTTTGTTCCCCTCTCACTGCATTTGCACACACTGTGATTCATTTTGTTATACCTAATAGCCCCTTTTAAGTAAAGGAGTTAATTTCATATTGTTATGGCATCTGATTTGGGGCAGGAACTAAGGTATTGGGCACCCACATTGCAGGAGAGCATCCTAACTGTCTGGATTCGTACTTTTTCATCCAGTGAATGTTTATGCAAAACAGAACAGGTCCAGCTAGGATATCTACACATTACCTCTGGGTTATCCATTGGTTAATATGCTTACTGAATACAGGACATCTGTTTGTATTAAGCTCTAGATATGATAAAATCATCAGACATCTTGCAGTGCAGGTCTGTAAATGTGGGGTTATGGGTAGAGTCTGAGAGAGAAAATAAATCATTTTTTTTGAAATGGAGGATGCCAGTGCTGGAGTAATAGGGTTCCTGGACAGTGATTACAACTGAATTTCAATCCACAGGGGTTATTACGTCCGTGCCCGTGCTGTAGATCACTGTGTTCAAGACTTCCTGCTGAAGACCCAAAGTTACCCTAGGACACAGGTGCATTTTCCTTATCTGGGTGTACTGGCAGTTTCCACTATATGCCTGGAAAGTCTTGTTGGTATCTTGGCACTGCAGTAGCTTTTTAGTGTATCTGTTGTCATCCTTCGGCACTTCTGTGGCTGTCCATTTGTTACTTTGACAGAAATATCTGGGAGGGGGCAATATGTACACAAAATTGTTCTACCTTTTGCAGGAGATTACCTGATTTTCTTACTCTTCAGATGATTTTATTGAATGTTTTTCACACCTAGATATAAGTTGAGTATAACTTTTTCTGATACTTTCTCTGCAGATCCTGTCTTTAGGTGCCGGCTTTGACTCCTTATACTTTCGTTTGAAGGACATGGGTCTTCTGCATCACACTGTGGTATATGAGGTGGACTTCCCAAATGTGGCATGCCAAAAAGCTACTCTGATCAAAAGAATGAAAGAGTTGTCAGCACTGGTGGGAGATACCGGAGGGGAAGGATTAGGTATGATGTTTGTGGAAGGTTTTCTAGAAACTAAATGTTTAGATAGAAGCAAAAATAACTGCAGCTTTTAAAAAGTGAGATATGATGGTAGAGGAACTACAAGGTTGTAGATGAAAAGCATGTTCATTTTCTGAAAAATTTTGGAACAAATAAATCATTCATAAGCATTGGGAGGTAACAAGAAGATGCATAGCTGCCAGAATGGACTTGTCAGGAGAAGATTATATCAAACCAAGTTCAGCTTCTTTCTGTTAGAATTTCTGAAGTACTGTGCCCAGCTTTGGGCTTGCTAGTACAAAGACAGTGACAAACCATAGCATGTCCAGTGAGAGTTCACAAGTGGTGGAACACATGACATAGGAGGGGAGGCTGAGAGAACTGGGTTTGTTCAGCGTTAAGAAGTGGAGGTTGGGAGGGTGGGAGGTGAGTCTTACTGTAATCTCAGCTACCTAATGGGAGAGTGTAGAAGAGATGGAGCTAGACTTTTCTTGGAGATACGAAGCGAACAGTCAAGGGGCAATGGTTGCAAGTTGCAGCAAAGGAAATTCCAGTTATGTAGAATGCAAATAGGTTTTTTTCTGCCATGTGAGTAGTTAAAAATGGCAACAGATTGCCCAGAAAGATGGTGAAATCTCCAGCCTTGGAGACAGAGGTTGATTGGACAAAGCCTTGAGCAACCTGATACAGGTAACTGCTGTGAGCAAGGAGTTGGACTAGATGACGTTCAAAGGCCCCTTTCAACCTAAATTATACTGTGATTTATGGGCTTCAATGGGTAGGAGAGAGGGTATGACTCTTAGGTGTCTTGATTGTAATAAAACATCTGTTGTTACGTTACCTGACTTTTTTTTTTTTTTCCTCTCCAAGGCAGGAAAAAATGAGCCTTATGAAACTACTGTAGAATATAAACAGAGCTGAAAGGATTATTATGCCAGCTAAGTTCCTAGGGGCTGTTCAGTGGCAAAATGGAGGAACGTAATGTATGGGCTTCACTAGAGGTTTCTCCTGCATCTGATTTCCTTCAAGGTTTCAATTAATGTTCTAGATGATAGGCAAAAGTGTAATAAACCAGCAGGAAACTGGGAGAGTTGCAATACAGTGGATGAGTGTAGGATTTTGACAAAGTACGTGAAAGGTCTGTAAAATGTGGAATCAAATACAATAGGGTCGTATGTAAGCTGCTGTGTTTAGACTGTAATAATCAATTTAAATACAGATGGATGGAAGACAGCTACAGAGCTAGGTGCAGAGCACAAGTCCCTGGCTCCCATGAGCAGTTGAACAAGTCTTAGTGAGTAGCTCTTCCATGAGCTTGTTCAGTTTCCTGTTGAATCCATTCACATTTTTAATATTGGCAGCATCCTGTGGCAAAGAATTTTGTCTATACCAATAATCTTCAAATGCTTCAGCTAAAAGGCAGGTGTCAAAAGAGTTGAGAATACCCTATTCTCTGTCTCCAGTGGGCAGGAAGTGATGGATAGACAAGTTAGTTGTTAGAAGAAATGAACAGGGAACACTGGGACGCGCTTCTGAAGAAGGCCATTTTGCCTCCAGTACCATGCCTTTGAGAACAGTGCAGATTAACAGTTCTCAGGATGGGTATAATTGTTTGATTGCACTAGTACAGAGACATAGAACAGATGATTTCTAAAGGTACTTCACAGTTTGCTTATGATTTGGTTTTGGTTGAAACAGGTCAACAAGCTATAGGTTATGATATTGTTATGGAGTGCAGAGGTATGCCATGATAATGCTTGCAAATCATAAATTGGAACTTATTTCTGAGAATGGTGACCTGTGAGGCTAGTCCTGGTCTTTGCAGAGAGCTAGCATGTGCTGATTTGGGATTGAATGCCATTTCACAGAAATGAAATCTATTTAAAAAACAAACCAACCAACCAACCCCCAAAAACGTGAAAATGGTTTCATGGTTGTGAGGGAAACCATTCAAATTCTATCAAAGCAATGGTACTTTCTTAGCCTAAACTGAAAAGTCTATAAATGAGCTCCCTTAAGATTTGATTCTGAATTATAGTGGTTCTATAAAAACGTTGTTAAAGTAAATGTGATAAAGTTTTGTTGTTATAGGAAATGTGATAATTCTGTGAGCAATCTGGAGGTGAAATTTGCATTAGGAATAATGGAGTTTTAGATCTGCATTTAATGGGTCGCTTCTTGGTACTATCCCTTTATGGTTTATTTAGTGATGGGGATTTTCTTGTACATGTCCCAAAGAAATTGAGTTGATGGGCACAGCCTTGTGAGCGATTGCCTCTATGAGGTTGATTTTTCCGTTTGTCCCTTTTGGTCTCAGTATTGCATCAGCACTGTAGTGAGACTGTATCATTTTTGTCTCCCAGGGGTCATTATTTTTTCTGGAGAGGATTATAAATTACTGGGAGTGGATTTATCAGAGCTGTCTGAGCTGGAGAGAGCCCTGGAGGAAGCAGGACTGGACAATGAAATTCCCACCCTCTTCATAGCAGAGGTGGTGCTCACCTACATGGAAAATAGAAGGTCAGTTGAGTTAACCTCAGGTTTTTACCTAGTTAGCCTCATTTTACCTAGGTGGTAAAATGGAAAGGACAAGCTTCTTTGTATGTATGTCACCTGGGGCTGGGAGACCTGCTGTCTTACAACAAAAGCCTCAGGAATACTGTGGAAGTCCCAAACAGCTCCTTACAGCATAACTGTGATAGGGTAAATGATGTACACATGACATCCTAAAAGGGAAGGAAAAAAAAAAGCAGCAGCAAACCTCAAAGGAGTGATTTTGAGTTTTTCGTTCTTCTCATCCTCTGAATTCTCTGCACAGATGGGGAGGAGATATTTGTAAGTTCCCAGCACAGGATCCTCTTTTGTGTATTACCTCTGTCAGGATGCCTTAATAGCA
This sequence comes from Scopus umbretta, assembly GCA_013400535.1. Lineage (NCBI taxonomy): Eukaryota > Metazoa > Chordata > Aves > Pelecaniformes > Scopidae > Scopus > Scopus umbretta. The sequence continues at coordinate 15,368 of VZTL01022892.1, forward strand.
TGCTTTATGGTGTTGCAGGAAGATATATTGCATCTGCCATATGACAGGTGGGCTCTCAATTATTTAATTTCTTGTGCACAATGTGCCTGACAGGTCAGATGCCTTGATTCAGTGGGCAGCAGAGCATTTCTCTCAGGCATGCTTTCTGCTGTATGAACAGATGCACCCAGAGGACCCCTTTGGACGTGTCATGCAGCAACATTTTAGCCAGCTGAACTCTGTACTTCACTCTTTGGCACAGTACCCCGATTGTGAAGCACAGCAGAGACGCTTTTTTGAAAAGGTAAGCACCTGCAGCTCTAGGGCACACATGAAGCATGATTTACATGGGAAAGGTTGTAACATTAAATAATATTGGAAGTCATCAGCTGTGTCAGTTATGGGTTGAAGCAAACAGGGCCAAGGCTGAGACACTGCCATCTCTAATAGCATGACTAGTCATTTGAAAGTCCTTCCAACCAACTTGCAGCCTACTTTCTGGTATGGGATTAGGGCAAGATGGGTTCATCTGAGACTTTTGGTATAATAAATTAAGTTCTTAAGAGCTTTACAGGTAAGAGATCTATCCTCACCAGATTCTGGACTGCTCTTCCAGCTAGACAGTCTTAAAGGCTCATGCGGGTGTTTAATTTAGGGCCTTTTGTTTTCCTGTGGGAAGTGAGTCTCTATCCTTCCAGAGGTAATGATTTTGGGGGATTTCTGTTTTAGGGCTGGACTGAGTGCAGTGTCATGGATATGAATGAATTTTTCACCTGTTGTACTCCAGAAGATGAACAGCAAAGAGTGCAGGCTCTGGAACCTTTTGATGAATATGAGGTAGTCCTCCTTTATCCTGAACACCAGCAACCTGGCTTTCATATGATAAGGTGTTTACAATTTCTTATGATCACAGTTCTGTACAAGAGCTGCTGAGGCATAGGTGTTCATGTAGGCAGAAAGGATCTTGAATCAGACTTCATTAATGCAGAGCCCGCAGGAAGGTCCATATGAAACTGGAGCAAGTAGCATTGGAAGAAGACTCTCTTTGGTGTTAGAAAAGCTTCTTGTTCCTTCCTCAGTGAGTGGTCTCTCAGGGAGAGAGTCTTGGCACAGCAAATCAGCTTGTGGTAGAAAAGATGATGTAGATGCTAAAAGTTTGCATAGGTTTAAGGGGCAATTATTTTAATGAAAGAGAAATCCATTGAGGATTACTGGGTACATAAAAATACACCTGATGTGAGGTTCCTGACTGCAAATGGTTGTGAGCATTCCTGGGAGAAGTAGATGCACTTACCCCGCTCTCTTGCATTTCCGTAGGCTATTACCGTTTGTCATTGTTGGACACAAGTTACTAGTTTCAGGTATTTTTTTGCTCTGACTTTGTACAACCATTGCTATTAATGGTTGAAATGTGACTATTACTCTATTCTTTGCCATTTTTATGTTAACTGCTGGCAAAATTTGCAACTATTTGAAGTCTAGAGAAAACAAGTCAAAGATACTGAGTAACTTTGAGATAAATATCCTGTAGGATACTTACTAGAAGTTTCCCTTTTAATTTTGTGGTTCTCTGTTTATAATTCTCTCTAGAAATCTATGAGCCTGCAGTATGAAAGCAATTTAATGTGCTTGTGTTTATTTTGCCAACACGCAGAATTTGCTCTGCTACATGAATGCAAAAGTGATGACTGAAAGAGGCTGGAAGATTTGCAAAGTGGTGTAGAAATGTCCGCAAGAATTATTGTAAATCAAGGCAATTGCTCATGTAGTGAGAAAGTAAAGACTTTTTATCTTTTTCCTTATAGAGGAGGTTAACATGTACAGAAATCCAAGCTGAAAATTGTCCATAGGAGTAAGATAAGTGATAACAGAGGGCTCTACAATTAGCCTTTGAGATAAAGTGAGATCCACGTCTTACTGGAAACAAGCCTGATTGATTTAGATAAGAATTATAAAATACAGACTTAGTGCTGAGGGCGACTAATTTTTAGAATAATTTGCCTAAGGACAAACAGTGGATTCTTCCATTTTCAGTCTCTACATTAATTTTTAGATACCACTTTTCAAAAGATGCTTTTTGCTTTTGGTAGAAGTTGCAGCGATGATGCTAATAGTGTGGTTTCTTATGCCTTTTAGATTCATGTTTATGTCTTCTAGTCACATAGTTGTCTCAATGTAACCCACCCCATGGGAATGAGCATACTCAATTCCCTAGTGTCCATAAAAGCCAGGGTGGACTGCAGTATGCTGACTTCCTGTACAGTCCTATTGCTTGTTCTTCTGCTTCTGATTCCAAGGTCAGACTGGAAATCATATTTATGTACTGTCAACCAGCAGAGACCGTGTTACACCTTTGAACATTTGTGATTTCTTTGGGATCACTTACATTCTGTGACCTTTAAGAAACCTTAATCCCTCTGGTATACAGCCCTCCCTCTTTTCTATGATCAGAACTGGGAAGCATAAAGGGAAGCTGATCCCAAAAAAAAAAGTTCCTCATGCAATGTATAATTAAGCTATGGGACTCCTTGCCACACCACGTTACAGATGATAAAAGTTTATGTGAGTTCAAAGAGCAACCGGATAGGTTCAGGGATGAGAAATCCATCAAGGATTGTTCAATACAAAGACACAACTTCTTGCTTGCAAAATCCCTGAGCTGTAAATTTTTGAAGGTTGGGTTGAGGAAGGTATTTACAGACTTGCTCTTTCTCAGATTCAACTTTAGTCTTCTGGTTTTGGTCATTGTTGGAAACAGTGCTAGACAAGTTTTGTCTTAGATTTGATCACCCTGGCCATTCTGAAATCCTTACTACTGCTTGCTTTAAGATTTTGATGGGGATTGTTTGTTGGTTTTGGTTTTGTTTTTGTTTTTTTCTTTCGGCTTGCTACAGGAATGGCATCTGAAATGTTCTCATTACTTTGTATTGACTGCATCAAAGGGGATGGAACCTTCCTGGACTCCATTGTTCTCCAATATGACAGGTACATACTGACTAGTTTTCATTGTATTCTTTTATCTGATGCAGGCTTCTCAGAGAGATTGTAGGAGACAGTAAAACCATGGAAGGAACAGGTGTGATGCTGCCATCTGAGTAGCTTTCTCCATCCTTCTAACAATGGTTCTGCTGTCCATAGAGAGGTCAGGGCCACGTCCTGACTCTGGTGGTTCTGATCAGTTTCATTCTTTCAGTTTATTGAACCTTCCTTTCTGAACAGCTCTTCTTTCTGTTTACACATGGGGCCCTCCAGTGCACAGCTGCAATGCCAATCTACCCTTCTCCTCCTCCTATTTTTGGCATCCCACAGACTCTCCCTTTTCAGTTTATTCCTGCTTGCCTCCATACATGACTCTGTGAGCGATTCTGTCCTTCCAGCTCCCAAAATGTTATTTTTTACTTACTGCACTATCGAAGTATTGTCCAGCAGAGCACTCTGGAGCATGTCACAAAGTTTATGCTTTGTTTTGTTATGCCCTGTGGGTGTAATTGTAGTATTTCTGTTTCTGGAATGCTTTTAAATCTGTATGTTGCATTTTTTAGATGGGAGAAAAGTGGTACAGCTGGGGAAAAGCCAAGACCAAGACTGTGTTTCCACGATAAAAAGGACTTGGCAGCTGTAGCAGTCCAAGAAATTCCTGCTTTTGGCTGCTTGCTTCCTTTTCCAGGGTGGAATGCAGAAGGTTGTTTTCACGTGTTTCACATCACTAGTCTTGTTCACAGTATAGCACCACAAGTAGTTCTCTCTGCACTTGAAGGTCGAAATCTGTGTTCTAGGGAGCAGGAAAAGCGGCTGGGAAAGGACAAGACAAGACGACATTCCCTAAGCCAACAAGGCCACTGAATGCATTGTGTTTGTGTCTTGATTAGATCTGAAAACGTGTAGTGAAAGCAAAGCTAAATGAATGTGGGTGTGGTTAAATATACTGTGCGGTTGTCGCTGGTTCTTATGTTAAAACCTTAAAGGCTCCTGAACATGCAGGATCTATCCTTAAGTTAAAAAAAATCTGACATTTGCTCAACCAATATTAATACAATGAAGATACTTCATTCATTAGAGACAGGAATAAGGTCTTTCTGCTGCTGTCTCTGTTGTATTCAAAACTGATAGCAAGAGCCTTCAAAGCCTGGTAAATTATCCATGATTAGCTATTTTGTACTAGGAATGACAAAAGGTATGTCTCAAATACCACTATGTGCTCCCAGCTGTCCTCTCAAATAGATTTGGGTCCCTGTTCAAGAGAGCGCAAGTACTAAATCTTCCAAACAGAGCATGGTAAATATAGTTTCTGAAATGAAAAAACCCTCCATCTTAAAAAGATCCACCTGTAGGAAGACATTTAAGCCAAAGGGCATGAAATTTTTGACTTCTTCATGCAATAGAAAGTAGGGTTTTTCACTAAACAGCATCAGTACAGGCAGTTTTTCTGGGTATGGCATACAAAAAGTAGACTGACAGCTGCTTCTCCTCCACCTCATCATCTCTTAAAACACAAGAATAAGACACTTGATTAAAACAAAGAAGATGCAAATTCAAAACTGATTAAAAGAAAACAATTTGTACAATGCAGAGGTGAGTTAGAATCCTGTGTTGAAAGCTTGTTTCATGTGAACGGTTATAGTATTTAGAAAGAAGATATTTAGCTAACTGAAAATATTCTCTTATAGTAGGACCATTGGAATTAACAGAGATTATTTGTCATGCTTTAGAACTTTGTTTCAGTGCTTTTGTGAAGGTAGGATCAAAATCTAGCAAGAAACTTTGAAATTCAGCTTCCGGGTGTTTGTTCTTTTTCTGCTGTTCTTTGCTATTTAAGTAGCCAAATCTTGTCTTCATGAGAAAGGTGCTCCTTTTGAAGGTTTTGCAGTGATTCCTATCTTGCTACAGCTGTTTAGGACACTGCAGTCTCTTTGTCTTACCTCCACCCAGTTAAAGCAGTCTCAGAACTGTGTCAGGAGTTGAGAGAGCAGTAAGCAGAAGTTGAAAGTTGGCGCAATGTTAGTTTAAACTATTACAGCTTGATTTCTAGGGCATGTCAGATTGTTTGTGTGCTCTGTCAACTTGCTTCACAATTTTTTCTTCTTGAAAAGGTCAACTGACTTGCTTAATCTCTCATTTAAAATATAGTTCTTGGCTCTTTTTGTGCATAAGTTCTTTGGTTCTCTTTGGTTTACAGTTCTTCATCGTGATGGTCCTGTCAGGATGGCTGGGAGTATCACTGCAGCAGTGTGTACAACGCGCTCTGAAATTTCTGGCCTGAGACGTTATGGTCACTACTCTGTTCTTATAAAACCCAACGTGATTCTCACCACTGGAGGCTTTGGGGAGGAGGATGGGCAGCACCGCCGTATGAGAAATTTTCATGTGCTAATTAAGCATGCAGGCTACTGGAAAGCTGGCTGTGTGAAAAAGGAAAATCCTGATAAAAGATGGGGTGAGTTCCCATACTGATGGCAAGTGTAAGGAAGATGTTCTTGTGCTAACAACAAAATAATGTCTAGTGAAAAGTGATATCACAGCACAGTTATGCTGGCAGTCAAAGAGATCTGAAGGTTCTGAATGCTAAGTGCTGGGTCCTGCACTTGGATCACAACAACCTCATGCAGCACTGCAGGTTTGGGGAAGAATGGCTGCAGAGCTGCCCAACAGAAAAGGACCTGGAGGTGTTGGTCAACAGCTGACTGAATATGAGCCAGCAGTGTGCCCAGGTGGCCAAGAAGGCCAATAGCATCCTGGCTTGGATCGGGAATAGTGTGGCCAGCAGGACTAAGGAAGTGATCATCCCTCTGTATTCGGCATTGGTGAGGCCACACCTCGAATACTGTGTTCAGTTTTGGGCCCCTCACCACAAGAAAGACATTGAGGTGCTGGAGCGTGTCCAGAGAAGGGCAACGAAGCTGGTGAAGGGTCTAGAGCACAAGTCTTAGGAGGAGCGGCTGAGGTAACTGGAGTTGTTTAGCTTGGAGAAAAGGAGGCTGAGGGGAGACCTTACTGCTTTCTACAACTACCTGAAAGGAGGTTGTAGTGAGGTGGGTGTCGATCTCTTTTCCTAAGTAACAAATTGTAGGACAAGAAGAAACGGCCTCAGGTTGCACCAGGGGAGGTTTAGATTGGCGATTAGGAAAAATTTGTTCACTGAAAGGGTGGTCAAGCATCGGAACCAGCTGCCCAGGAAAGCGGTTGAGCCACCATCACTGGAGGTATTTAAAAGATGTGTAGATATGGAGCTTAGAGACGTGGTTTAGTGGTGGACTTGGCAGTATTAGATTTACAGTTGGACTCAATGATCTTAAGGGTCTTTTCCAACCTAGAGGATTCTATGATTCTGTAAGTTTAATGGGAGAAAGATCAGTGTGAACCATGATGTTTTGTATCTCTACAGATGAGCGGTTGTACCATACTGTGTCACGTCTCTCGAACAGTCTGGCCCTGGTGGTAGGAGGACGAACATCCCCATCAAGTGCAGGCTTGGGAATGTTGTGGCTAAAACTCCCTGAAATCTGTAACGCCTCAGACGCAGGTGACATTACAGTGGAGCCTGTAAGTCTGCTGCCTGCTGCTGAACCAGCTGCTTTGCGTTGGAGACACAGTACAACTGAAGTAATATTCAAAGGTAAAAAGCCTGGAAAGAGTGGAAGTGGCTGCAGGTGTGTGGAGGTATACAAATTCCAGAATATATGAGGCAGTCCTGTCCAGACAGTGAGATCGAAAAGACAAATTGTCATGATATAGCCTTACTCTTTATGTAGTATAGGCTATACAGTTAACGTTGGTGCATTGTCTTCCTTTATCTGAAACAACAGCTTTTTGCTGAACATTTTGGAAAGAGTATGATCTTGATAGATTCATCATCACTTTAGGGAGTCCAATTAGATTTCATAAATATTTTGTTCCAGTGGTGATTTTTTTTCCTGGGCTTAAAGACTCGAGGCTTAAACTCCATGTGAATACATTTTTCTTACTGTATCTACACAGTTCTTGTTGTGCCTTTTTTGTTTGTCAAGTCCAAAAGTATTTGTTGAGAGGCTTTACTAAATCTGACAAAAGGGAAAGGCTGAACAGTCTCAGCTGAGTTTCTGGAACTGAGCAACTGAATTGGTTGATGCAACAATTGAGCAGGATTTCAATTGACTGTGCCATTAATACATGCTTGATTCGTTACAGAACCTATGCAACAAATACCTTGTGGTAATGACTTTTCTTATAGATGAGCTGCAATCTTGTTAGTTTTCTAGATGCAGGGCAGGGGTCAAAAATATGGATGTTCGTATAGTGCTGAGAAAAGCTCATAATGCATTTTTGAAAGGGCTAGAATATATACTTGCAACTGCAGTTTAGTTGTCTCCTCTCTCACAAACACACCTACCCACAAATGAAAAGACTGATTTTCAGCTGTTACTGTTTAAGGTGCAGGATGTGGCCAGACAGGCATGCTGACCAGCAACCTGTTTACGTGTGACTAGCCCTTTTTATCCTTTTATCCCTCTGACTTCCTGTGTTTGTACCTCCCCAAATCACTGAAGTCCACCACTTTTCCTGCCTCTGGTTCCTCTCCTGAGCATCCCATAATAAGTCTTATGCAAACCCCAAATGCTCTTCCCCTGCATCTTACAATGTGTCCCATACCCCTAGGCAGTGCCCCCTCAAAGGTGCTGCAGACAGTTGCTCCTGTTCACTCATTTTGATGTGGTTCACAGCTGGACAATGGGGCTGACAGTTCTCCTGGGGCAGCTCAGGGAGGAGCTGGGACAGATTGTCTGTTTCTGTAAGCATGTAATTGGGGTTCTTTTGCCTACACACCTGCCACTGCCTCTCTGTGCTCCTCCTGTGCATGAGGGAATGAGCCTTTTATGGCTCAGTTGCTCTCCTGGGATGGGTCTGGAAATAGATGAGGCAGGGTATTATTTGGGCTCCCCCACCTTGTTTTGCCTCTATTCTCCCCTCTGGGTATGCAGGTGAGCTTTTTAGCATGTAGCCTAGCACTAGTGAGTGAGGCTTTGTAATGATAAACAGATGTTTAAAAGAAAAGCAAAGCAAATGTTAAGAATGCTTAGCGTTAAGAATCACTAGTAAAGGAACAAAAAATAGAGAGTACTGTTCTGCCATTATGTAAATCACAGAATCGTAGAATGGTTTGAGTTGGAAGGGAGCTTTAACGATCACCTAGTTCGAACCCCTCTGCCATGGGCAGGAACATCTTTCACTAGATCAGGTTGCTCAAAGCCCTGTCCAACCTGACCTTGAACGCTTTCAGGGTTGGGGCATCCACAACTTCTCTGGGCAACCTGCTCCATTGTCTCACCACCTTTATAGTAAAGAATTTCTTTCTTATATCTAGTGTAAATCTACCTTCTTTTAGTTAAAAACCATTACCCCTGGTCCTGTCACTGCATGCCCTGGTAAAAAGTCTCTCTCAATCTTTCTTATAAGTCCCCTCTAAGTATTGAAAGGCCACAGTAAGGTCTTCCTGAAGCCTTTTCTTCTCCAGGCTAAATGATTTCAGCTCTTTCAGCCTTTCCTTACAGGAGGGGTATTCCAGCCCTCTGATAATTTTCTTGGACTTCCTCTGGACCCACTCTAACATGTCCAGGTCTGTCTTGTGCTGGGGACCCCAGAGCTGTACACACTACTCCAGGTGGGGTCTCACCTCCTTCGACTTGCTGGCCACACTTCTTCTTATGCAGCCCAGGATATGATTGCCTTTCTGGGCTGTAAGTGCACATTGCTGGCTCATATCTAATCTTTCATCTGCCAGTATCCCCATGTCCTTCTCTTGACGGTTGGACTAGATGATCTCAGAGGTCTTTTCCAACCTTAATGATTCTATGATTCTGTGATTGCTCCTCCACTCTGCACTGATACTGGGTGTTGCCCCGACCCAGGTGCGGGATCTTGCACTTGGCCTTGTTGTACTTCATGATGTTTGTATCAGCCTACTTTTCAAGCCTGTTAGTAGGAAAGAAATTAAAAGAGGCTTTGAGATCTCTTCTTGACGCTTGAAATATGATGATTTCCAATTTCATATACCACATAATCCCCAGTGGTAAGTAGATTTGAAACCTGGGGACATAATCTGTTTTGGAAGATTGATTCTTTGACATAATTTATGGCTAAAGTTACTTATGCTTGATCACACCAGAAAGAAGTTTCAGAACTTCCTCTCTGAAGGTAATATTTTAATTCTGGAGCATTATGGAGCAGGATCCCTAGCTCTTTATCAAGTAGCAATTGACAGATATTCAGTAGTTCTGAATAGGTCTAGAATCAAGCCCTGCAGTGTCACGCTGAAGGTTTGTCTAGTAAAAGATGTTGACTGTAAGGGGCAAAAATTTCAGCAGTTTTTAGCAAGCCAGTGGTGGGACTTAGTGGAATTCAGGTAGGTGAAAGCTGTCCTTTCTTAAGCTGTTATATTCTCCACTAGCTGGCAGGGAGCTACTGAAGGGGAACACCAGGAGAATTGTTAAGCAGTTGTTAGTCTAGTCTGGACCATAGCTTGAATTCATGGAGCTGTGTTTAATTAACACCATAATGTAGTTTGGAGTTCAGCCTTCCAGTCTAAATTTTATACCAAAGCAGCAAATGCTAAATGGGTAAGTACAATTTTATAAATAATACATTGGGTTTTGTCTTTGTCAGACTGTATTATATCATCTTATTTTTGCCTTGATTTTGCTTTGTAGCTGAAGTAAGTCACCAACACTTGTGTTATTTGTACAGTCCATTATGAAGAAATGAGCTGACACATCCTTGGCATCTACTCAATGTGCTTTTGCATTTTTTGTACCTCCTTTTAGAGGCTTCTCCAGATTAACTCCTACACACTTAAATTATCATTATCTCCCTTTTGTATGAACAAATATGCATTCTTGTTGTCTTATGAGGATTTATCTGTTTTCTTGGGATAAATAGATGTCATTGTGTTGCTATGATTTATGTAATTAGGGTTTTCTAGTTTTATTAGTTCTACAACTGTAATCTTTCCATTGCCTGAATTTTCATTCCATAAGTCCATTAAGTATATTAAAAACATGTTTTCTCCTTTTGCTTTTGAGACTATAGTGTGTGCTTTCCATTCAGACCTTAAACATTCAGAAATGACATAATATAAGTGGATGATGGAGGTCTTCTGAATGACCACAAGTGTGAAGAATACAGCTTCCTAGTAAAAATATTTAGTCTTCCATGTGTTTTATAAAAGATCTAGATACAAGAGTAATTCCTGTATCTATGAAACAATTTCTTGCTTGTCCGGAAATGTTGTTGCAGGATGTCTTAATAGAAACAGTGTACAAAACTTCTTCCTGACTGCATTAATTTCTATCTTTGGTCAGCTTGCCTTCTGTGCAACAGAAATTTTTGCTTTTGTGACATACCAATTCTACCTTCCTTTTTCACCTGCTTGTCTTTTTCTATAGGTGAGAAGTACCTGTTTCTGTATGGTGGCCGCTCTGCTGTGGAGCCTGTGCTAGGGGACTGGTATTTCCTGCACACTCAAGAACTTTCCTGTACTGTGGTAAGAACTTAGGGAAGCCCTGGGGAGTAGAAATTGCCTTCACTTCATAGGTACGTGCTGCTGTATTGGAAGCCCAACTAAATCACAGGGGTATTACCATACTGAAGCGGATGGCATTCACAGTACTGTCACATTCCATGTGTGATTAGAGTTACAGCTATTTTCTAAACACCTTGCTATTTAGTGGAATACAGTCTTCACAGAATAGTTGAGGTTGGAAGGGACATCTGGAGATCATCTAGTCCAGCACCCTTGCCTAAAGCAGGTCTAACTAGAACAGGTTGCTCAGGATGTTGTCCAGTTGGGTTTTGATTATCTCCAAAGATGGAGACTCCACAACCTCTTTGGGCAACCTATTCCAGTGCTTGACCACCCTCGCAGTAAAACGTGAGGGGTTTTTATGTTTAAGTGTTGTGTTTTTTTTTTTTTAATTTCAATTTGTGCTCATTCTTTCTTTCCCTGTCGCTGGGTACTGCTGAGAACATTCTGTCTTCTTTCATCTCTTCCATTAAGCATTTATACACGTTGAGGAGATTTCCCTGTGAGCATTCTCAGTCACTGAGGCAAGCAGCTCTGGTGCTGGCACGATCCGTAGCGGATGCTCTAGCATGGTGTGCAGGGGGGCTTCCTGAGCCGGGGAAACCTCAGGGGAGCGCAGAGATGGGGACAGGAGTGACTGCGGCCAAGCCCCCCACACCTATAAAAGAAACCCCTAGGGAGCACTTGCGACCAGGGCAGGCAAACAGGGCGTGGTGTGGCAGTTTGCACAGCAAGGCACTATAACTTTGCCGGCTTGAACAGCGAGCAATGCCCGTATCTACCCGGCAGAATGCTACGTCTGCAAGTGACGCAGCTTCATAGGCAAAGCTCTGATGGGAACATGCTGCTACCCAAGTGTCAGGCTGCAGGATGTGCCCTGCTCCTATAGCAGTACGGGACCACCGTAGTGAGCACACCTGTGGGAGGTGCGCCCAGGTAGAGGAACTCCTTAGTTTAGTGGCAGAGCTCTGGGACGAGGTGAGTAGGTTGAGGAGTATCAGGGAGTCTGAGAAAGAGATTGTCTACTGGAACCGCACCCCACCTTCCCTGGGGCAGACCTGCCAGGCAGGCAGAACACATGATACAGAGGATTCCCTAGCCTCTCTCTGCCCAGCAGATTGCGGTGACTTAAGAGATACAGGAGAATGGTGACAAGTTCTGCTTGGCACAGCAGGCGCATCTCCTCT